>JAZHYW010046573.1:0-18575 GCA_037355805.1 Ixodes ricinus
GGAAAAGAGCAGAAAGTCTCACCGGTTCGCGGCCCAGATACGCCTACAATCCCGTCCGGGAAGCGGCGCTACTTCAAAAGTACTCTGAATGTTTACTGTTAAAATACACTCCCGCTAAATATTGTGGTGCGTTAACGATATTTCTAGAATTTAAAGCTTGCAAATAATTTTCATGTTGTAAGTCAAGTGATGATTGCGTTGCAAATTTTCGGGCGTCACTGGCGTCGCCATGTTGGCCAAGCTGCAAGCGTTGAAGTGTCTGTTTTCTGCGTCGGGGGCGTGAAAACCAAGAAATCTTCGAAATGTTGTCATAATTCCTGGACGCTTCGTGTAAACTTTTAGGCCTCCAGCTACTTGGGACGTACCCCGTCAAGTATACTTTCGGTGGTGAGTCGTTTATTTTTAATAAATGTGGGTGCCTGTACGCCGCAAAGACGGCACGGCTGCTTCTGCGCAATATACTGGAGACTCTTCCTATTAGCGGAACGTATTAAGAAATAAAATTCTTCAAGTTGTATTTCCATCCATCGATAAAACCGCCATATGCACAATCGCGTTTTTGGAGGAGCGCAGTGGACGCCAACTCGAATGTGAGCCTTAGAGGTACAGGACTTCGAGTCTAAGGTGAGATGTCCCCTTTTCAAACAGCTTATGTTTTTTGTGTTATTTTTGAAGTATTCGCAGCTGGCGAATTGTTCTCGATGTTTCACAGAATCCTCTCGCCTGCATCTTTCGTCTTTTTCCCGCTTTCTTTAGAGTTGTGTTGCGTGACTGACGGAGCTCACGTCGCAGGTGCCTGGCAGCTGGCTCCCTTCGACCTTGGTAGGTTCCGCTTTTAATTAACATGAAAGTTAGCTTCAGTAAAATGGACTTTTGAGTTCAAATCAGTAAGAGTTCCGAGAGCGCCGCTGGCTAGAACGCTGGCAGAAGTTTCTGAGAGCTTATGTTCTGAAACATGTAGAACCAACCTGCTCATCAAGGCGCATACTCACGCACCTCCGGGTAGGGGAGGAGACTGTGCACGACCGGGATGTCAGCGATGCCTCCCGTCCAGAAGTTTGGCATGCGGAAACCAGCGCTGCCCAACGTGACACTCATCATCACGTGTCTGTTGGTGTGGTTAATGTGTGATCCCTTCAGCACTTGTCCGATTAGAAACTGCAAAGAAGAAGAAATCACGAAGCAAGATGCGTAAACATGTTGAGCCATGCCTCACGTTTCTTAAAGGGACACTGAAATAAAGACATATTTTTAAAACACCTATATTTTTGTACATTTATATATATATATACAAAATGTACAAGGAAGAAACATTTCTTGATCAATAATTACGCCGTCAGACGCAATTTACTTAGAGGAGGTGGAGGTCGCAGCATGTCAAGCCTCGCCCGGAGCTTACACCGTGCCTACGTATCTGATTAGCTGCAGCGTTACTTGACACATCGGTAGTTTAGCTCCATTTTTCAGCGCAAGAAACTTCGCCAAATTGCGAATTTAAAGCATACATTTCGTGTAAGGATCGTCAAAATATTAGGCTCTGGATAAAAAACCCATCTGCGTGCCTTATTTGGACTCTTTTTATTTTTTATTTGACGTGCCACTTATTAAAAGTCATGGCGAAAGACCGAAAGTACGCACTTGATTTCGCAATCCCGTCGTTTCGAAGCGTCCTTTTATTGAGGAACGCGCGAACAGCGCGTCTGAATCCAGCAACTGAAACGCCATCTTGCGAAAGTCGTCCGCTATCTTGAACGCCGCAACTCTAGCCCACAGATGTATTACAATAAACGCTAGAGGCTCAGGTAGGGCTAGTATGCTGTTGCATTTTGAAGCAGACAGCAGCCAGTCTAAATTTGACTTCCGTTAATGCATTTCTATGGAAATATTTTACACCGTGAAAGATACTTAAGCTATGTTTAGTATTAAAATGAATACTGCGCATTGTTGCTCTAAGCATGACTTTTCACTATGGTAAGTCTCACAGCAGAGACTCTTTCTTAGACCTAAACAAATTACAAACCCCACCATACGCCGAGCTCGCTCTGTAAATTGCAGTGATCGGCTTTTCCAAACACTTTTTCGTGAAAGTTCCAGCTCTAGATATCTTAAGTGTATACGAAGAGCAAGTGTTTCAAAACGTATATTTGGCGTATCGGAACTCAAGGTGTGCCACGGCAATCATAGGGCAATCGAACGCGCAAGGAACGCGCGAAGATGACGCTGTCAAGAAGCCAAGTCACTGAATGAACAACAACAAAATAATGAATTACTGCTTTTCTTAATCCTCTAAACAGACACCTGGTGCAAAGAGCGTGGTGCGTATATTATGCGTGCGTTCTTACCTCCTATGACTGGTTACGGGATTTAGTCAGTTTCGGATGTACTACACACACGACGCAATGTCGTGTCCTGTAGCTTCATTAAAATGACCAAGGAAAATATATATTTATTCATGAGTCGAGTGCCTCACGGGCACGCTTTGGTGAAAAGTTTCCACAAGTTCTATTTCATTTGTGATTGCGTGTACTGCCTCAAACACTTAGCTCTTCTGAATTGCGAGAAACACTTGTGGTAGCTGAATTAATCCTGAGGGGACAAGGATTATCGCACACTTTGCTCCACCTATTGACTACTGTATGAAATTGTGAGAGATACACCCGCATTGCTACCTATTGCTACGTTATAAGGCGCCCGGTGGTTTGAATGTAAGTGAATTCCAACGTTTCTTCATTCGGAAACCAGCTGCGAGCTCTGACCTTCCATTGCGAATTAGATATGCTGGAATAAGTATAACCCGCTGCCGACTGTCCCTTGCATACAATTATGCGTGATTAAGTATACTCCGCTGTAGGCGATCTCCTGAGGATTTAGTATGCTGGACTATGTATCACACACCGCCGACGTCTACTTGCGAACTAAGTATGATAGGCTTAGTATAACTTGCCTCCGACTGTCTCCTGCATACTATAAATGTATACTACTAATTATGACCCGCCGCCGATAATCGCCTGCGGTATAAGTTTTCCGGAATAAGCATAAAGCGTGAAACACGTGTTTCACGCTAGGCGCCGCATCTAGTCGCGCCGGCAAGCGGCGTAAACAAAGGAACCGTTGCGTAACCTAGGGACGTGGAAGGGTACTATCCCGCCAAGTCATTGCGTGATTAGTGGCTGCTATGGTTATGCCACTGAACGGTGCGGCGCGACCATATTTTGGCTCACAAGTGTTTCACGTTCGTCTTGCCACCGACGGCGACATGCAGACTAAGTAGGCAGGACTAAGTATCACACGCCACAGACAGGCTCGACTGCTATTTTAGGCAACCGACTTTGGCAAGTCTCACTATTTGAGCTGCTTGGGCTCTTTTCGCTCGTTCCTTGTGTCGCCGCGCCAACTAGTCTCATGTTTTGTTTTTATTTGATGAGAGACCGAAATGACCTGTTCCTTCACTCGACGTATGCAGATAAGACTGACGTCTCGTTTACCCTTCTTTCTGGCATCTTCAAACATCGGTTCTCATGCACGGATGGTTGACATCGTAAAAAAAAGTTGTTAATCCGGTTGAATTTTCGACGGTACGATACTAACTGGAGTACTTGTCCACTGTAACGCGAAATTGGTTTTTCGAAATCTTGACAGTCTATGTCCTGCACCACAGCACGGTCGTCTCTTTGTAGAATGAGCCAGGTTCGGATGTGCTAGTTCGCGTAAAGGAGATTGGCATTCCGCCGGCGGCGAAATCTTTCTTTTTACGTTTGCACAGCACCACATTAGCTGTTAAAGTATAGATGAGTGAGAGGAGCAACTCGCTGCCTTGGGGTGTAAACTGCTTGCAGTACAAAGCAGCCAGAAACCATCAAGCATGTTTTCCTTGATTGCTGGGACGCTACCCAGGGTGCACACAATATTGTAGCGATATTCGCCTCGGGTCGGGAAATTAGTGCGAGTGCTGTCGATATTTTCGTTGTATCGGGAAAATTGTGCCGGTACCATTTTGACATTGCCGATGTCGACTGAATATATGTTATTTTTGCGGCGACGCAGCCATGATATACAGGGTGTTTCAGAGAACGCAGGCCAAATCGCTCCTGCAAAAACTACTCATCGCAACGAAAAAATACTTATGGTGTTTTAATCCTGAGCCAGGGGCCCATTTAGGAAAATTATTAAAGTCCGGGATAATTAAGTTGTTAATTATTTTTCCGTAATTAACTTTTTAATATTGTGTTTAAGGGCATGGTTTAATTAGAAACTTGCTCAGCATCATCAAAAAACACTAAATCAACAAATTTCAGAACGATAGAAGGCACGCGAACATTTTACGGCTTTCTGAAAACCGCACAAATTCGACAGGTTTTTAAGTTTCGGTTTGCTATCGGAGCGCATCTTGGCCCGGCGGCACCGCGCCCCGTGGAGAGATAGTGCAACCAGCCTCTGCTGCGTCGCGCGATGACAGCGCAGCAGAGGCTGGTTGCACAATTTCTCCACGGGGCGCGGTGCCGCCGGGGCCGAGATGCGCTCCGATAGCAAACCGAAACTTAAAACCCGTCGAATTTGTGCGGTTTTTCAGAAAGCCATAAAATGCTTCGCGTGACTTCTATCGTTCTGCAATTTGTTGATCTAGTGTTTTTCGATGATGCTGAGCAATTTTCTAATTTAAACCATGCCCTTAAACACAATATTAAAAAAGTTATTTACGCAAAAATAATTAACAACTTAATTATCCCGAACTTTAATCATTTTCCTAAATGGGCCCTTAGCCCAGGACCAAAACGCTACAGAACCTTTTTTCGTTGCGACGAGTAGTTTTCGCAGGAGCGATTTGGCCTGCGTTCTCTGAAACACTCTGTATATCGCTCACAAGAACCGTGTTTTTTTCCTGAATATCGTTTCTGAATCGGAAATAACTGCGCAGTATTAGGCATTTTCGGCCGATTCCAAACGATATTGAAAGAAAGCCGGTATCATTTTGACACTGCTGATGTCCACGGAATATCTGTTATTTTGCACCGACGCAATCCTGGTATATAGTGTACGCAAACCGGGTAACCTCTACACGATTGACACGATTTGTTTTATTTTTCTTTCCTCCCAAAAAGAGAACTTAGAAATGGAGAGGGGTGAGACGGGACGACACGAGCGAGAGAGGAGGCATAACAAGAGGGAGAGTGAACCCAACAAGTTCAGTTCAAAAATTCCGAAACTATAGAGACGTAATCTCACGTGACCAGACGCCTTGGCGCCTACACTGCCTTCAACGCCGAGTAGGCCGAGTGACGAGTCTCCGACGCTTCGGTCTTGCGGTGATCGCGGTTGTGACTGCGCGCGGTTGTCGTGCATGATTTCGGATCGGAACTCGTGGTCGCTGCTGTTTTATCTGGATTACTCTACGACACCAAATCTTCACAAGGAATGCTTGACGTTTCGCTAGTGAGAAAGATGTTATACTCAACGCAGAATCGAATCTGCATCACAGCATCGGTTCAAGTTTCTATACCGATTGTTCTTTATATGCAGCTTGCTTTTAAGTCCGAGTTAAGGCTATAAAGGCAAGTGTCTGCCCTCGTGGACGTCGAGATCAATGCAGTCAACATTTTTGTAGCGTGAGCTACACTGGCCGAGGTTGAGCAGATTCGCGTGGCTCCCAAAGAGCCGTGCTGCGCATGCGCGAGGAGCAGTGACGTCACACGGCGCACAGCTGGCGCGCCGGAGCCGCCACCGCCGCGCGCTCCGCCGCCGCCGCAAAGCGCGTTTCGCCGGTCTGCGCTTTCCAGAGGAGTGACGTCATAGCCGCGAGCAGACGCACTGGCGCCGCTGCGTGCCCAGCTGTGCGCCTCCGTTGCGCAGTAGCCAAGTCTGACGCTGCACCGGAGCCGCTTGATAGCGCCTCTCATTTTGTGCGCATAAGCTCACGCTACGTATATCCTGGCATAGCCGAGCCAATCCACCGCAATTTTTTCAAACATGTACGAAAAGCGCTATACCTTCTCTGACATTGAGCAAAGTACCTCTTTATCAACCAGTGAGCAGGAGCAGAAGTACCTCTTGATCAACCAGGTACGAAAGGTTTCAAGACTTACTTTTGTGTATTGTCTTGTGCAAGATTTCCGATAACAAGTTTAATACTTCTAAGGTGTATGATTGACGTACGTAACAATATAATGTCTTAGGTTGGCGAAAAAGTGAGATTGAAGCATTTATGACATACAGGCAGACAATCTACCCTTGTAGTGCTTTTAACGAGAGACAGAATACACATATTGTCAGACCAATATTGATAAACGTTAAGCACACCAACAATATGAAAAATTCCCCAAGCTTGGTGAGTTAATTTCTTTTTGTCTGTTCATTCCGCAGGCAGAGGTGGCAGACAGACCCACTTTGTCTGTGCCTCACATATGCGCAACAGCTGAGAAGATTGTAGTTTACGGCGGAAAACAAGGAGACCTTGTTCCACTGAGTGATCCGTGTACACTGAAGAAAGCTTTCGTGATGTGCCTTGCCATCTATTACATTAAAAACATCCACTACTCCTCTCGCACTTTTGCAGCCCTTGATACTGCTCCAAAAACTGCTGTTGCCCAATGACATTGCACCCGAGCGTCAATGAACGGAAAACTGAAAGTATTGCTGGTTAAGCTGAGACAGTGATTTCCTGTTTGACCTATGTCGAACATTACCTTGCATAAAAAAGTTAATTCATTTTGGAACATCGATCGTGGACAGGGCGTTTTTTTGTAATTACTTTAAGGTTCTGACGATAAAACGAGTAGTTATCAACATTTGTTGCATTATTTAAGCTGCCCAAGCGCATACGTTTATGCGGGACGTCTATATTCACTAATCAGCGAGCCCATGTAAGCGTAAAAACGACAAGGGTCATATTTATTATTGACTTGGTCAACTTTAAATGAAAGCTGAGTTTAGGGAGAGGGACGTGCTTCGTGCTTAATTTTGTTAATAAAAGTTATACTCAAAAGGGTCTTAAGTTGGCGTAGATGTATTGCTAGAAAGTATACTAATTCATAAAAAAAATATTGATTATCTTTTGAATTAATGGCCCCATTAGCCATGTCGCAATTGCAGTCTAACGAGACCAATTATTAAAGCCTGATCCAATTAAAACAGTTCGAAGAAAAGAAATAAAAACCTTTGAGATATTTTTCGTTTAAACGTTTGCATTCCTTGCATGTTTCGAAACCGCTCGCAGAAAGGCGCGCCTGATTATGGTGCGCAGAAGCCTGACGCAGTTGTATCGGGCCTCCCCGTAACTATCTCGACGGCGTGCCTTTTGTGGGTGCGCCGGCGTCAAAATTAAATTATAGTGACTGAGGGACAGAAGTAACTACTTCACTTTTCTACGGATTATAATCAGCTTGCGGTCTTGAATCGAGCGAAGGAAAAATTTTAACCACGAATATTCCAAAGAGGGTTGTATTTTCACGAATTGCCTCAATTGGGTTAGGCAGTAACCATTAAGCCGTCGACACTGCAGCTGGCTGCGTTGCATGGAATTCAAGCAATCATCTGGCATGTTAACGAGTAATCCTGAATTGTCTTGGCAGCAAATAAGCGCATGGTGCACTGTTCTGAGCCGAGCTCAACGAGTAAGACTGCGATACGAACCATGACCATGCAAACAGTATTTAGGTTAATTAACTTTAGTTAATAATGTGACCTGTGTCCTTATATAATGTCCACCGACCACACGAAAGTATGGTGAAGACGGCATCCACGTAGCTATTACCGGCTTTTCTAAAAACAACTAAATGATAAAAAATCCCCGACGCAATGGTTAGCCCACATTTTTAAACCTTAAAGTATACAAAAACAGTGTATGTCAGGCGCTACTGTAAACTTTATTTAAGAGCTTCCACGTGACGACTACGGTAGGAGTGTATAGTGTTAGCGGTTACATTGCAACTTCCTATATTCAAAGGTACACATTTGCGAAAACGTACGCTCTACTAAAGGTTACCCTGCTCAGAGTGTAGTCAGTGCGCTTTATTTGGCTGTTTAAATATACTGGCAATTGCGGAGATACTGCGCACTAAGTGGCGCGCTATGATGAGCGCTAGACATTTTCATGCTCACTACGGCGTAGCACTCGCATCAATAAATATAAAGCTCACAAATAAGAAAATACTTGCGCGCTTTATATTTTATCATGCAACTTCTACCAACCAGCCCAAGTTTACAACCTGCTGTAACTCCGCACACTTAACACTCTGCCGCAAGTCGCGGCTTTGACCGCGTTCGAGTTGATCGAACAGCGATTTCTCTGCTCGCGAAGCTCCGCGTCTTCCTGAGTAAACACCCTCTACAAAGATTAATTCAAAACTACGAACTGTGGCTGCACGCGAACATTACAAATAGAGAAATAAATACTACAATGCAAATACTGGCCATGACGTCGCCGTGCGGGAAGCAAACACATAGCTTGGAGCCGCAGGAGCGGCTTGATTTATTGGCTTTCGAATAATTACGGCATGAGCGTTGCTCTCTTACATGAGACATTCATCTCGCTGAGCGCACTCTAAAATACTCTCAGAGTAATGCCATTACCGAAAAAAATATCATGCTGGGAATACTATTTATTGCTTAGGTGGTCACCGAGAAAATCCGTACCTTCAAAACGACCAGCATAAAAGGCGGAAACAAAGAGCTCAGGAAGTAGTGATCGGATGATTGTATGTGCCGTGTAGTCGCGCTCAATGTATGTGTTCAGCTGATGCTTGTAGTATGCGTAATGTATCTACATGGGTGTATAATAAAGGTGCCAAAAGGTCCCGAAGCGTAATAGTGGCGAGAGCAAATAAACATATTTTTTGTAGCACATAAGTTTGGCGGAATCCAGCGCCGACGCTCCAAGTACTCTGTATATACGTGCGATATCTGGCGGGTACTCAGACGACACTGCCAGTACTCGATTGACATACGAGGTGCCCAGCGGATACTCAGTCAACTCTCTTAGTATTATGTGGATACACGGGTGATATCTGGCGGGTACTCAGACGACACTGACGGTACTGGATTGACACGCGATGACCGTCGGATGCTCAGCCGACGCTGCTAGTACTCTATTGATATACGCGATGTCCGACGTGCACTCATCCGACGCTGCTAGTACTCTATAGTAATACGCGATGCCCAGCGGGTACTCAGCCGACGTCTGGCAGTACTCCAGCGATATTGTGCTGGTACTGCCCCGACTTTTGAAATGATATTGTCTAGACATCGTGTGGATGGGAAGAACTGTATATTCGGAGTGTTTGCCAACAATATTGTGTAGATACTCGCCTAATATTCTTGTGCCGCTTGGGTACATTTATGTGAGGCGTGCTTTAACGCACCTTAAAGAAAGAGTTTTGTATAACCACAAACTCCATTCGTTTTCTTTTGTCTGTCTGACGCCCATGACAGTGTTCCCTTATTAAATGATTATGATTTTACCATTGTTTGGCCTATCGAAATCTCGACTGATGGCAAGCGCCACGCCGAGTCTCATTCCAAAACTGCACCTACGTGCTTCATTGGACCTGGTAATGTTGGAGGAAAAGCGTCATTTGACTACCGTTTTGATACGTCCGAGTGGGTCTCTGTGTTTGACGACCTGTCTCATATGAAAGCAATTTATTCTTCGGCTGCTAATAAGATTTGGGGAAACCGGTTGTGTGCGCAGAATAAAGAACAAAAAAAGAGAAAACCTTGTGCCGCGAGCAAAGGCGTCAGACTCCGGATCGCATGGTCCAGGGTTCGATTCTTTGGTGCGCCTTTCGGTGAATTTCGTTGACTCAAATACAGCAGTCCTTAGTTAAAATATGCATTTATTATCATGACTAACTTTGCATTCTACATGATTAAGTACTTATGCATCGGCCTCTTCAGGCCATGTATTATCTATGTTACCTTGGCCAGCATCTAAGGCATTTACGTTCGTGAAGCGTTACGTTACCTTGGCCAGCGTCTAAAGCACATTCAGCGCTAATAAATAAATAAATAAACTTCTGGACAGGCGAGCGTACGATAAATGACAAAATATTTTATTTGTTCATAAGTTCACGATCGTAGCAAAATTATGGTTATAACAAATCGGCACAAGACGGATATTCAGAAAGATGTCTAGGACGCAGATGTGTTACTGACGGAGCAAACATTGTTCACCCCTGGATGTTGTGTTTTTGCCCGTCATCACAACATACTGACGTTTTACAATGAAGCACGGTTTGTCTTACCGATTTGACTTGATCTAGTTGGTACATGTCTATGAGGAAACAGCTTGAACACTAAAACACCTACACCCAGACGTTGCAGGACGTACACAGATAAGAAGGGACATACACAGATAGGACAGGATATACACAGCTTTCTGCATGTCCTGTCCTATGTGCGTATGTCCTGTCCTGACTGTATTTGTCATGTCCTGTCTGTGTGCAAGTACTTAGTGTTCAAGCTGTTTCCTCACAGACACGGTCTGTCGATTGCTTCCCTCGTAGAGTGGCAGACGTTGCCAATACCAACATGCCAAACAAATGCGGACACAAAAGGGGACACAGACAATTCCTTGTTCGTGTCCCATTGTTTAGTGTCCGTCTCTGTTTGCGATAAAATATTTCTGAGTACCGTGCAGCAAGCAGGCAAACAACAAGTTCGGTTCCAAGGTTAAACTTTCGATCAATAGCTCTCCTCCACACCAGTCGGTTTCTAGCCGAAGATCGACATTCCTTGGGGTTCTGTTATAGTCACTGGATGGGAGAGAACGGCTTGAGCGTCTCTTTCGGTTTCTACACCTTCAGGGCACGTGATCGTTGCCTTCCGCCGTGCTTTGGCTGCACATGCACGCTCGAAGCTCACGAGATGCGGAAGCGTAACCCAAGGTGGAAAGCTCTAACTGTGCGCGATACTGAAATACCTACCTGCCCTTTTTACCTGCTCAGTGGGTTCAGAGATGAAGCGTGTCTTTTTTTTTCTTGTATACTCCTTTTCGCTTTAAGCCCGACCGCAGCCAAGGCTATGATACGACGCTCCGTCGGATCATAGCCTTTGCATAACAAAACTGAATCCTCATGGCGCACGTCGTCTTAGTGCGCTTGCTATCTCCGGCTAAAACTAAAGTTCCTAGATAAGAGATTCCTGCAATTAAGCCGCAACATTTTTCGAAGAGCCGACTGCGTGACGAGTGCAGGTTTAAAGAAGCGAATGGCGTCGCACCGCAGAAGTCTGAACTGAACGATGTCATTTTGTTCCAGCGGACGGTGCAATTCTTTCTATTGTGTCGGTTGTCGTTACTTGTAGAAAGCATCGAATGACTTTAGCTAAAACAGCCACGCACAGGAACAAAACTCGCAGAATCACGCCAAAGTTACTGCGCGTTACTAATTTAGCAAACACTGAAAGACGACCAGCTCAATATCGACTTTCTACTTGCGCTGCTTGTTTGGCTCTATTGGATGGTGGCATTGGCTGCGGTCGAACTTAAGGTGCAGCGGAGTGCAGACCAACTCAACTCACTGACGTCACGCCACTGCGGTGGCGCTGGTGTCGGTACTGCGCATGCGCAGACACTTCAACAGTCTCGAATTTGGTTTCTGCGCACGCGCAGTGCCCACACCTGGTGTGGGAAAGGGGTCTTGTTTGGAAACACTGTGCTGGTGCATACTTTCGCTGATTAGTGACACATCGTGTCATGAAAAACAGCTCTCGCTCCGCGATAGCAAAGGAATTATCTGCCGATTGTACCAATACTTGCAACATGCGAGCCAGCTAAATTCTCGCTTTCACGCGAGGCGAAATTTGAGCCCCCAGGCAACAGTGCCCGCAAAACCGAATCGAATACATACGCTGGTCGGCTGAGTCGGGATGGACATGTTGGTCATGGTGTTGGGACCCACGGCCACTATTTCACCCGGCGAGTGCTGCCAGTGTGTCACGTGGCTCTTGACAATGACGATCGTCACGAAATTGAAGGGGCTGAAATTGAAGAATCGCCAGAGATCATCATTGCTATGCTCAGCACGAACATATTTTGCGCTTCGCGGCCACGACTAGAGTAGCTTCCACATTGCTTCAGGCTCTCACTCTTTGGAGAGCGTGTGGATTACTCTTGCGCATCATTCGGATGCGCTCTCGTGCAAAGGGCGCGGCAAACAGAGCCACGCGCACATGCAAGTAGATTTAAACGCGTTAGAGCATAACGGTAGCTACACTGGTTTTCACAATGTGACCCCAAAACGGTCGACAGTTTGCGCCAGAAAAACTGTTACTGACACGCACCCAACCGCGGTAATCATGGTAGAATTGCACCACACTTCATGGTAATCGTGGTTCCTTACTTGCCACACAAATCGCGCTTGGCGCGATCACTCCTCGTTCCGCTTGGGAAATAATAAAATATAATATCAGGCTAGATCTTGCACCAAGCGCTGCTCATTACCACCAAGGTATCACAGAACGCCGCTTCCCACTCAGCGTCGACCACCGCTCCTCGGCGCACCGCCTCTCCTTCTAGAGAGCCCCGAAGCTCCGCCCGTGGAGGACCGGACGGAAAGTTGATCCAAAAATGGGCATAAATAAACTTTCAGTTCGCAAAACAAAAGCACAGCAAAGCGTTTCGTTTCGATGAAATGTAACATTTGTTGACGCAAAATTCAAATTCCGGAGTGGTTCTAATCTTTTTATTGCTGGGTTTGATCAGGCATATTTGCGCCTGAAGTACTTTCGGCAACTCCGCTGACTCCGTAACGTCGGCAACCACATTTGGGTGCGACTTTGAGACAACTTTACGTCTCACACAGGAAGGGTTTCTTGCCGTGTGCCTCCGAGTCTTCTAAGCTACTATACGTTTAGTTCCGTTTCATTTTACAGAGCGCCAGTAACAAAAACAGCGGTTTTGCATTTCCGCCTGGCACCAAAATCGCCATGCTAGCGCTGTGCGTTGTCAACAAAGACTGGAATCGTCAACCGGCCGTTGTTATCATCTGTTTCGCGTACCAGTCGCGTAACAGTGTTGACGTGATGTATACCATCGCAGGTTGACATTCTACTTTGCATTAAGGAGACCGCTTGAATAATTGCGTGCAATCAATAACTTTCGGGGCATGTTGACTCTCTGGCCTGAACTGAGTCCCTATCGTACGGCCCAATGTAACTGCAGTCTGCAATCTCATGTTGTCCACTCCTCGTGAGCTATTTTCCGCTCGTGGAGAAGGGTTGATCAGGCTTAAAATATTACCGAAGGCACTTATATCTAGAGTTTGGTATATTAGCATTAAACGAAATCAGACAATGACCGATGAGATGCTAGGAATTTTTGCTCTGTTTTATAGAGAAATAGTAGTTAGTCGACAGTCGGCTAGTGGCCCAGAAGCTCGTTTTTAAACGTGACACGGCGTTGCTGTACTCTAAAAAAAAATGGAGGAAAAATGCTGCAACGGCGCGTTTTCCTCCCGTCTACTGACGCGCCCCTAAGCGGACATGAGAAGAAGCGAGGAACGACACCTTTCTCTCGTTCTCCAGGAAGACGGGAGAAAGGTTTCCCTCCCGCCTCATCTTCGTTCGGTTTCGTTTTTCCGAGCACGTCGCGCGCGTTGTTTAATAAATGTTGTTGAGTTGATTGAGCTTCAGCGGCAGCGAAAACCGCCTGTAATTCGATCTCCCAGTTCAAACCTGCAGAACATTTCGGTTGCATTGGCGTTTTTACCACTAATTTTATCAAACGAGCAAACGAAGCCGTTAGAAACAGCGAAGTTCCGGAGCAAAGCAACGTATACTGGGCTAAGATGGCCGCCTCCGATTGCGGAACGGCGTAACGACTTTGTCGACGTTATGGAAACTGCGGAATCTGCTTCCAGGAAAGGCAGGTTTTGCTGCCGGCTGCCTTCTGTGCTGAGTTCGGTTCTGTTTTCCGATGCCGAGTGCCAACCGGCAATCAACGTGGTTCTGTATTTCTGCGTGTCAGCCACATACCAGCAACATCGCTATGGCACTGTGTCGTGCGTTGTGAACAAAAGACGAATTATCGCCGGTTTGACCGTGTGTGGTGTGTGGTGTAAGAGTGGTGTAACAACAATGTGAGTTGACGTAAACTGTCGGGCATTGATGCCGCTGGTCGGACTGAGATCGTAGGAAGCAGGGTGTCGCAGGTTGACATTTCGCTTTACATTAAATAGTTTAAAGGGACAATGAAGGCGATTTAATTTAATTTGTTTAAATTGTGTTTTTAGGCTTCTTGGGAACCTGGCATACTGCCTAAATTTTTATAGACATTTGTGACGCATATTTCTATACCTACGAAAGAACTGAAGAAACCGAAACTCAACTATCTGTGTTTCTCGTTTTTGGGCCTCCGAAAACGGAGGTGACGTACGGAGTGACGTCACATGTGAATTGTCGGTACCGGTAGCATTTAGGGCGTCGAGACTCTGGTTACCGCGGTGGGTTATAGCAGCGCGGTGGCGCGGTCGTTTCGCCGAATTTGTCAACATGGACGGCAATGCCGCTCTCGCGAGCGAGTTCGAGCTTCCGTTCGGTAACCGAACACCAACGGAACGGGAGTACGTGCGTGGCGGCCTCTGCTATCACCCGACGGAGACCGCACAGCCGGCAACGAGCGGCCCGCATGCCGAAGGACGGACGCCGGGGAGATGCCGAGGGGAGAGCGGCAGCGATCTGGCCGTTCTGGCCGTCACAAGCGGCGCGTCAGCGACCAATCGCTGACGCGCGACGTCGCAAACGGCGCGCGTCAGCTCGTTTGGCGGGGCCAAGGCGCGCGACGTCACAAACGGCGCGACGCGCCGTTTGTGACGTCGCGCGTCTTGGCCCCGCATCGGTCACGCGAGCTCCGCTTCTCCTGGCTTCTCCCGCAACTCTCGGGGCGTCGCCCCAGTCGATCCCGGTGCAATTATTACCGCGACTGTTTTATTGATTTGCGCGGCACACAAGCGCCGGTTTCGGCTGAAATTTGGGCAACGTGGCCTGAGACGTGCCTGGAACCCAGTTCAATCGCCAAAAAGATGTCCTAAATTGCCTTCATTGTCCCTTTAAGGCCTCTTGTGTATATTTGATTTGGGAGAGCTTTAAATAACTTTTTGTTTGTTTTGAAAGCTGAATTAACTAACCATGTGTACTTACAAATATACAACTTCTTAAACATTAACAAGTTTGTTATTGCCTGTTTCATGTGATGAGAAGCAATTTTGTGTGTTTGTGGGCGCGGTGACAGAACTATGATGATTACGCGCACAGACCGTCAGAAAGTATCCATAGAGTAGCTGCCATGTCTAGTGGGACCCGTAGAGTAGCTGCCATGTCGAGTACTCTACTCGACATGGCAGCTACTCTACGGGTCACTATAACATACGTTTTTTGTTGTATTGAACACAAATTATCAATTGAAGGAGGTTGATGTTTTTTCGCAAAATGAACTGACCGGCATCTTGTCAAGCACAAACCAAAAACCAGGCTATGCCAGTTTATCCGATATAAAGAAATGTTCCATTGGTTATGCGCAATTTTAAGCCAGGTTCGATCTAGAGTACGATGGTGCAAATAGATGAGATTGAACAATATTCTTTAGTCCGTTCTGCATGATTCTTCACCTTCATGTGTCTAGTGCATGTGTGAGTGTAAACAACGTTGGTTGGGAACACAAGCATTGCGATTGCCGCTCAACGTTACTACTAACGGTAGACAAAAATGGCTGCTCCTAAACTTTTCGCGAAATTTTTAAAATGCGGCTTTTACCCCAATTGCTTCGTCATTATAAAAATTGGGAAATGCATTTCGTAAAATCTATTTCACAATATATAGGATACGAATGCGCGTATTTCATGATTTTAAGCGCTGTAATTAATACTTTAGTTCAAGGGCATACATTCAGTTCAACTTTTAAGACTGCGACGCAAAGTTGTCCCAATTGCGGATATTTTGGCGACCTACCTCACTTCTTGACAACCTTTCGTTGCAGGTAAAATATGTGTGACTGAGGTAAACAAATTGATTTCGAGTCTTATAAACATGCCGGCATACATAAAATCCCAACATTATTTTATTGTTTAGTCAAAAATAACTAAGGAAATTGCTCATTTCTGGTTCCTGAAAATAAAAGTTGATTCTACGAATGATAAATAACTATAAAATGTAGTTACTGCAGGCCACACGCTAGAAATAATGCTTATCGCAAAATCAACGCCGATAATGTATGAATAATCTAGCGGTGCACACAGGTTAGAGCCGTTTTAACCGTTATTTTGGCTGCCCAGAACGGAACCGGAACTGAACCGAAATTCTGTGAACCCGAACCGTACCGATAAAAATATCGGTTCGACACTCTGGCGCCAGGTTCTTGCGGAAACCAGGGGCCGCTAGTAGCCCGAAATATTGGCCGGTACGAAAACTATACAGACTCTTTTCGGTTGAATTGTGGCAGAGTTTTGTGTAGAGACTGATAATATGCGTAGTAATCTCGTCAATCCTTACTGAGCTCAATTCGCGCAATTCGGGGCCGCCATAATGAGATGCAGATAAGCGAGTAACTTTGCTACACTGCTTTAAGGAGCCAACGTTCCTCCCTTTATGAAGGAACGTAAGTTCCAAGATAGTTCCTTCTAAAATGGAGGAACATATAGACTTTTTTTATAAGAGTACAGCAGCAAGACACTCAAGAAGAGGAACCGGCAGAGCTAGAAGACGATAACACGTATCAAATGCGCCGACAGTGCCACCGCCGCAGACAGGCTATTGAGGTCCTCCGTTGTAGAGCGTCTATGAAAAGTTCCCCAACTGAACTGATCTCGTATCGCTGATATTAACCAGCGGCCAACTTTCGCAGGCGTAACTAGAGAAATATGCTTACCCTTCCAGATTTATAGCAGTCGCCAGATTAATTGGCGCCGATGCGACGTGACCCGGTTCCGACCACGCAGCGACGGCGACGTGCAGCTTTCCGCTATGCAACTCTCGCTTGGAGTTCAGGAAATCGTTGAAAACCTGCGCGTTAGAAAGGCTCAGTAAACACCGACGCCGACTTGATAACCTCCGAAGATCTACGCACGTTCCGAACGACAGCGTCGAGATGAAGCTTTCTCCTACCGCCATAGATGAACTCACCAATTGCTGTCGAAATACTCATTTAGTACGCGTTATTATTTATTTTCTTTTTTCTGATTGAATCCTTATCTGGGGTGCGACCAGAGAGACAAGTCTCACAATTAATTAAGTTGTTTGTCAGTAAAATTAAACTCATATCTCTTTTACGGAGGAAATGCTAACGTGCCACCAGGTGGAATCCATCATAAAGTCCATTTGCTTTGTTTCCGCAAATTTGGCTGTAGTTTAAGATCTGTAGAGTCTTTAAATTGATTTATTTTTTTTTATTGCGAAAGCATTAACTGTCCCATTGAGCGAACCGGCGTAATCTGTTTTTGAAGCCGCGCCAAACGTAATCTAAACTCCCCTGTCCGAATGGAGCAAACCCTGTAGTCTGTAGCATCGATTGGATGAATAGGCTCCAACTGCCTGGCGCGCGATTCATAATTTCAAGGAGCGCCACTCCATGGCGCTGCGGGCCCCACGCCGGTAATAGAATTACAACAGGTATGAGGTGGTGAGAGAGATTTAGGAAAGGGGTCAAGGTGCCTGGCTTGACTTTTGGAAACACAGTGCTATGCATGAAATCCGAAGTGCATGCAAGACCAGAAATAAAACAGCGCGGAGTAGGTAGGCTGGCTTTGGGGGCACATTGCAAAACGCCAAACCAGGGAGTACAAGGAGACATGGGATGGGCGTCGTTTGAGGGCAGGGAAGCTGTGAGCAAGATATAATTTGAGGATCGGTTGCGGCAAATGGATGGGGAGCAATGGGCACGAAAGGTTTTCAGCTATTTATACATGAGGAGTATAGACACAAAGTGGAGACAGCGCACTAGGAAATGAAGAGGAAAGTTTTTAGGCTATAGTGGATTTACGGAAGAGCAGGTCTCAGTTAAGAAGAAAGTTAAGGCCACAGAAAGAGATCGGTGGCTAGAGGAAATGCAGACAAAGACGTGCTCTGGAAAGCTATAGATTAAACAAAACAGTTATTGCCAAAGAAAGCATTTATGACAATTCTAGGGGAAGCTCATTGTTGTTTGAGGCAAGGACAGGTGTTTTGCGAACCAGAACATACAGAGCGAAGTACACAGGAAATGGATACAGTGTGCGCTGCTTGTGGAGAGGAAAACGAGACGGCTGAGCATTTGATACTCTGCTGTAAATGGCTTCACCCTATGCCTACCGAAGACAACATAGATTTAATAAAGTCATTGGGTTTTAGAGACAGCGAAGGAAAAGTGGATTTCAACACAGTAGAGATTACCAAGCAAAGATTAAGTGAATGGTGGCAGAAATCGAGAGAACACTAGGTATTTTCTTATTAACTGATGGCAAGGGGGTTTTATAGCCTCACTTTCTTTTTCAGTGAAGAGTGAATATAGTTTTCACATTTAAATATTCTAAGCTTAAATGGTAAAACAAAATGGCTAGGTGGCGTAAGCTACCGCCCGATCCAAAGGGCTCAGCCGGATTCATCCATCCATCCAC
>JAZHYW010046574.1:0-10443 GCA_037355805.1 Ixodes ricinus
AAAATATCCATGAAAAAATATACAAAACGAGGACATTTCAAACTTTCTATATACCTTATATAGAGGTAAAGCTAAGTGTTTCCATTTCGTTTCCTCGAAAGTTTTAAGTGTAAAATAGTTTGATATTCAACATTCGGCATTCTGCAAAGATGTGTAGTCAAGGTTTTGTCTGTTACACAAGCTGTAACTGTAATTTTACGATTAGTAGAATGATAGCAGATGTAACTCAGTCATGTGCCATCTATGATGCTTACCCTTAAAACATAAAGCCAAAGCGACCTAATTCATTGTAACACCAATTTCAGAAAGGAAAAGACTCATTCGTTAAGAAGCCGAGTGGCAATGAAAATATTATACTGATAAGCAGCCTAGACTATTTAGAAACATTTATGAAAGACAAGAAAGAGTTTAAAGACGATGATATTGTAATCTTGCTTACCGGGTATGTACACATCACCTGAAAATTATTTCTTACTGTTGCACATTCTGTTTTAATTACGTTTACCAAAGCACGATTAACCATGACTATGTGGTTACAGCTCAGAGTTGCGTTCATGCTCTATTACTCTAAGAACTACAATATGGATCTAATGCTGCCACTGACCACAAGCGTTTGTAACAGAGAGATCTTCATTGTTTGAATGTATGACCTAAACACTACACAATCATGTTTCTTGCCCTCTAGTAAACTTTCCCCATCTTTTTTCACTTTGCTTCCAGG
This sequence comes from Ixodes ricinus, assembly GCA_037355805.1. Lineage (NCBI taxonomy): Eukaryota > Metazoa > Arthropoda > Arachnida > Ixodida > Ixodidae > Ixodes > Ixodes ricinus. The sequence goes on from JAZHYW010046574.1 coordinate 722, forward strand.
TTTATATATCATATTTAAAAAAAATACGATTATAAAAAAAGAATTGTTTTCACATAAATATCGTAATACTAAACCGTAAAACAAAGCCATACATCACAAACATAAGATCAAGTAACCGTACAAAAGTCTTCATAATTTTTTAAGAGACTGCAGGTTGGAAAACTACGCACATACTAATTGAGGGAGCTAAGTTTGAATCCATTACCTCCCAATTTATGAAGTGCCAAAAATTAATAAAGTAAATAAATAAAAGTGTTACATCCAGATGAACGACTCGTAAAGCAGTAAAAGTTAAACTGGAGTTTAACTTTCCACTATAACTTTGTTCGCTCGATTCGCATAGCAACCGTGACTGGGTCCTGCGCCCCTGAATATTCAAGACATATTTCAATAATATCAACAAGATATTACTCCTCACTTAAAGCAATAAGTTCACACCGATTTTCAACGCGACAGCGTTAAGGAGCTCGTGTCGCAGAAAAGCCTGCGTTGGTGTCGGTGGCGTCGTGACGGGAAAAACCTGATTGGTCGATAGGGTCATGATGTCACAACCACATGACACCGCGCGGGAATTTCGAATGATCCAAAATGATCATGTGAAACGTGACGTCAGGCGTGGAATGAAAGTGATTAAAACGTGAAATGTAATGCGAATTAAAGGTCGCCACATGTCTCAAATTATTTCACTTTATAAAGTAATTCATTTGACTTAAATAAAACAATGAAGACGTTAAGGCTGGATTCGAACCCACGATCCTTCGATTGCGAGCCAGACACGCTACTAACTAAGTGACGCAGATACTTTTTTAATTATTGCGAAGGTTACGCAGAGACGCTTCCACGGTTTGAGAACGAGCGGGGAGTTTATATGTATAGCTATCGCGTTCCACTCTTTTAAGGCAAAGCTGAAGCGTCCTCCAATTTTTGTTTTAGAGCGCAGCTCTAAGGCCTCATTCACATAGCCGTCGCCTCTCCCACCCCGGCACCGTCACGGGAGCACGCCGGGGCGGGGACGCGACGGCAGGGTGTCCGAACAGGCCTCGCAAGCAAAGCGACGGAGGCCGTGACGGCAGGATTGGATTGGATCGGATTGCCTATTTATTTAACTTCAATTACAAAATCAAGAGATAATTGTGCCTGAACAATAGTGCGCACGTTTTTTTTTTTTTTTGTGTGAATTAAGGATTTGCGTCTGCTACCAGCAATTCCCGGCGAAAAGGAACAAGAAAAACGACGCAACAAGCGTTGGCTCACTGTTGGCAACCGAACGATGAAAAATCTTCCAAACTTAGTGAAACTTTTTCTGTGTGTTCTACGGCACCGGGACGCCGGTGCCGTAGAACAGCCCCTACGTCGCCCGGCACCCGACGGGGCTCAGCTTTCCGTCGAAAACCGGGCCGAAAATCCTCTTCCCTGACGGGAACGCCCCTCGCGACGGTGACGGGATGGGAGAAACGACGGCCGTGTGAATGAGGCCTAAGGCGCCCGTTTCCGGCTTGAGCGGCGTCAGCGTCGCCGTCGGCGTCGGCGTCGGCGTAACCGCGCGGTGCATTACGGGAAATGTCCCATGATGCACCGCGCGAGCCGCCCCCCCCCAAGGTCACGCGCGGTGCATTGTGGGAAATGCCCCATAATGCACCGCGCGAGCCCCCCCCCAGGTCACGTGACCCCCCCCCCCCCCCCCGAGGTCACGTGACCCACACCCCCGAGGTCACGTGACCCCGGAGGAGATTGAACAATAAGGGGAGGAGAAGGAGGAGAGGGAGGAGGGGTATACCCTCCTTCAGTGCCCTTCCATCCTCCTCCTCAAGAGCTGCGCTCTAATTCGGCGTTACAGGAAGTTGTAAATGGCTTGCACTTCTTTTTCTTGCTAAGCTCAGTAGATACAGTGCGGTCAAATATAGAGCTTAGCAGAGCAGGTAGGATTGCAGTGCACAACTGGTTACGGAAATGAAAATGCAGAACTTCTTTCATCGCATATTGCTGTTTGGCTCACGTTGGTTTAGGTTTCGTAGATCCTATAATAAAGCAATGCTCCACATCTGAGAGTAAATACGAACATACGTAATAAACCGAAGCCGCAAACAATGTTGTTTCATGACATTGAAGTAAAATAATAGCTCGACATGAGTCCCGGAGGAAACACTTGCAAAATAGCGTAATCATTTGAAAATTTTTAGTTTTGTTTTGTTAGTTACAGTCGTGATGACCAATATCAAATGACAATAAATATTTGCCATATGAGTCAAGCAAAGCGTGCAAATCTTCAACCTTCATATTTGTAAGAAAAAGAGCGACTTTTTGAATTATGTAATTTGCGTGATGCCCCTTTTCTTAACTTCCGAACACTATTGCATCAAGCGTTTTGTTCTTGCTTATTCTTTTAGTCGAGCGGCTTCCATTTTAGATCATATTTTGCGTTCGCGCGATTATTTCTGGACCGAGATTACAATTGCTTTTTAGTTGTTAGAATTTTTTGTTTAATTCTGACATTAAAATAATTTTTATTTTTTTTAAAACGAGAACTTCCTACAAGTTTTCAAGGCAAATTGAAATGTTGAGGTGATTTTAACGGAATTTATGAAACGCTAATAAAATTCTCAATAAAAAGGACAGATTGAATATACAAGATTAATTAAACGTTTATACGTTCAAGCTGACCCTTGACGGAGCATAGAGATCTAGTGCAATATAAAAAATCCATCTTATATGCATGACCGTAGAAAGGCGCTAGATATTTACTTTGGTTGAAATGAACTGCAGACCTAATGGTCAAACGTTCTTCAATCTAATGGTATGCCCTTGTTAATCTGGCCTTGTTTTTGGCAAAACCGACCATTCTTTGAATAAAAAAAAAACTCGACGAAGAAGTTAGCAGAGAACAATGTTTCAGTTAATCTTATCCCTTTAGAAAGCTACCAAAAATATCTTGCATAAACGAAAGCAGACTTAGAACATTAGTCTCGTGTTCTGAGAGTGTCTTGACCAAGGCACATCTATCGCAGTAAAAAAAATTCTTGGTGGTTTTACAACCAACACACCAATTCAGTTTTCCCGCTAAATTTGGTGGGAAAATCGATGTTACGTGACCTCCCGCAAAATGTAGCTGGGAGTTTGAAGCGCACGTGACAGGACGACATGTGAAACATCAACACAATTTTCCTACTCAATCTAGCAGGAAAATTCACGTCACGAGACCTATACATTAATTTAGTTTTCAAGCAACGTTTAGCGGGGAACTTGGCGCTACTTGCTCGAGCACTCAGTTTCTCCGCCCGATATACCGGACAAATTGAGAAGATCAAATGGTCTTTCTTCTTTTCCATAAAAAAAAAAAACGTTTAATGTCTTCAAAATAATTTTTACCGATCGCGCCTTAAATACTGCACTTCATGCGTCATAGAACTTTGGAGATAAAGGCCGTTTGTCAATTTTTTTTTTTACTTCTACTTTGTTTTTTATGTTTATAAACCAGATCCTTCTTGCTCTAAATTTTGTAGATACAGAATCAAACATTGGTAATATCGTGAGCAAGGTGCAGACGACGACGGAGCAGTGGCGCGCAAGACCATCTTGCACGAGGCCTCACGAGCTGGCTCGGCCTCAATAAATCACTTTATATTCTGTCATCGCTTATTTTGTCCTCTATGCTGCTGACGGCATCATCGTACCGATATAAGGATTTTTGCCTCATATTTATAACCCAAGCAAACGATTTGTCTGGTTTCCATCATTTATAGTCTATTAAGTGCAAGAAATCATTTGAGCGTATGCAGAGTTACTATAATTTACCCCAAACATAACTTAGGACACCAACTGAAGCATGAAAAGAACACTGAGTTCACTTTCGAATAAGCAAAAGTTTATGTTTCTATAACGCGTTTTTTCCCTCAAGTTTCAATCGGTTCGATTGTATTTAAGCTTTTCGTTTTGTTATAAGTGTAAACCTTAATCGCGCAAGACTCAGGAAGTATCGACATTTATGACCAAGGAGGAACAATGACCTGCTCCACCTGTACCAAAGAGGGTCCGATGCCTGCCGGAATATATTCGCCAACTTTAGCTACTCCGTAGCTAAAGTTGCGCGTACTCTTCGTGGCAGTCGGTAACTTTATGCGACTTGTACAAAAATTTGACTTTTGAAATAATCTTAAGCATATATGTAGAGCGTTCTGTGATAAAACGAATTTAATAGGTCTAAGTCATTTTACGTATGACTCAGCATACACTCATTTTCAGACTCAGACATCGCTGTGTCTTCATCAGGAAGTGATACATTTCACTCGCAAGCGCATGCAGCAGGTAAGTTTGTCGATCAGTCCTCAATGTTTCTCAAGGTATATATCGGGCCCGAATAAAGTGAACAACTGAGCGCACAACGTGGAAGCTCCTGGAGAGGCTCATAAAGCTTACGGTGTGGGAAAGGAGGTTGCGAAGGGTGTAGCTTCGGCACGAGAGCCGTGTATAGAAAAAGTTTGGTCAATGCGGTAAGAGCCGAAGCGTGCACCAGGCGCAGACGGAAGGTGGCCTGAAAAAATCCCGCAGCCGTGGTCGCGAGAAACAGTTGTAATAAGAGCATAGTTCAATGTTGTAACTCTTCATGGCTTAAAATATGGTGCACGTTATGTTTCGGTTATGATCATGCATAAAGATGTAAGAAACGAATGTGCCGCTCGAACACTGTTTAGCTCGGACAGTGTGTGACCGCTCGGATGGCAGATTCCTGCCCTCGGCGCCTGGTGAACGGATTATGTTGATCGTTCCGCTAATCGAGCTCTTCCGCCATGATTTTGGATGACCGGGATTGAAACATCACATGCACCATATTTTCAGTCACCGAGAGTTGCTCCGACGCACTTATCAATTTCCTTCTCGCGACCACCACCAGGGTATTATTTTCAACTTCGGTAGGCCATATTCTGAATTTGTGAAGACGCCCCGGAACAGGCCCAGCACGCTTTCGGCCAATGAATGGCGTCTCCTCATTTGCCTAATACTTTTCAATCAATGGCCATACTTCTGTATGTACGGCTCTGCTTCCAACGTAAGGCAGATGCCACAACCTCCTACTCTGCTCCGTAGAGTTATGAGTTTCGAGGGGTTTCGCGCATCTTTTCAGGAATGCTGACAAAATTTTAAGACTGGTGCCATGCATTTGGTCTTGAACTTTCAATATCGTTGTTGTTGATAAAAATAACAATTATGTTTGAATTTATTTCTTAAAAGGCGTTTATTTAAGCATACATTGGTGTAAGCCTAATTGTTTTGCAACATGTTTCTGAAGGTTACGCATTCGTGAAGTTCTGCGTGCACTTCAAAAAACTTGGGCATGGTGAAGACGACGCCAACATGTTCATCTAGGTACGCACACGTTCGCTCACGAGGTCGGACATGTGTAAGTTTTTTTTAATTTAATACTTACTAGCGTTTAACAAAACGTCAGGAGGCAGAGAAACAAATCGCGTTGATTGAAGTTCGCATAATTGTTAAATAGATATGTAACCGAATGCTTGACCCTTGACATCAGTGCACGATCGTCGATATCGGAAGATAGATCGCAGTACCTTACTAGAATATATATTATATCACACGCAACATTAGCCTTTCTAAAATTGGTATTGCAAAACCTTTTCAGGTGTGCTCAGATAAGGACGGTCATGGTGGTAGGTTACAAGTCTTTTTTGTTTTTAACAAAAATTTTATATGATGTAGCGAAACCTGTCCATGCAGTGGACGAGCCCTATGACTGACGCAAGAAAAGGCATTGTATTCTTGAAAAATATCACATCCAAGAGAATGCTTGAGGAAACGATTTTCCCAACTGCGCGGATGACGCATACGTAAATTTGAAGGCTGAAGAAATAAAGAATGCAGCTCTTCACATCAGTCAACCTTGTGACGCAACGTTTCTGCCAGAATTAGTTAAAGCTAACTGATATGAGCATGTACTTGCAAGGGAAATAAAATGCCAAACTCGGCTTCGTTAGACAATTTGACATAATAAGCGCATTTTTTGGCTAACTTTTAAGTCGCTTTAGATTCATATGCTAAAGTTTAAACTTTTTGTACCGAGTAAGTTTTATACTTTGTGAACATTTGGCAAATTAATAGCGCCTAATAAGCTGAAAGTGCTTTCTAGCATTGCGTGCGGCACCTTCGCCGAAATCGAATAAGTCAAAATTTTCACATGACATTTCAGTAGGCAAATGAAAAAAAAAAAAATCTCTCTAATTTTTTTTGAACCTTAAAGAATGGGCTTGGATGACAGGTAATTACAAATGTACAAAGACATGTTGAATTATTTTGTTTTAAAACACAAAACTAACAAACATACAGTGTGTAGCCGGTGGTTCTGGTCGCATCAACCACCGTTGGGGCGTTTTCTCTTTAATCACTAGTGTGCACTACATGAGCAGATCCGGCACTTTAGATCGCACCCGCTCTCACCCTCACCCTCACTGCCACACTCGCCCAAGCCCCTCACTGTACACTCACCCTCACAGCCAAGCACTCCACCCTCAACCCCTCACTCACTCTTCACCCTCACATCTACTCTCACCAGCCCACTCACTCACCCTTCATCCTCTGCTGCGACACTCACCATCAGCCCCTTCACTCACCCTCACTAGGACCCCAACGGCCCCTCACGCCCGCCCGCACCACGGCCCCTCACAGTTCACTCATCGCCCTCACGCCACTCACCGCCCTCATGGTCCTCACGCCATTCACCGCCCTCACCCGCCTCATGCACTCATGGCCTCACGCCACCCACCGTCCTCGCCGCCTTCACACCCCTCACGCCCCTCACGCACTGATCGCCCTCTACACCTCTTCATGCACTCACCGCCCTCACGCACTCTTGGGCCTCACGCACGCATGGCCCTCTACGCCATTCAGGCCCGCTTCAGATGGGACAATTTCGCCCAGAAACTTGACGTCGCAACACGAGTAACACGAGCCGCCTGCGTTCACACGGCAACCAACTGCTGCAGTTTGCCATCATCATCATGACATTTTTTGTGCACTATTTAGACAAACAATATCGCGCTATAAACGTGTTCTTTATGCATTTAGATCTCGTTGAGAATACTAATGCATCTTTCTGAAACCGTTTTTTCCAAAACGATCAGTTTCAAAACCAGAACCAAGTTTTTTATTGTCATCAACACCGGAATGAGTTCTCAAATATCGCGTCCTCTGATTGGATGCAGCCGCTTCGAACGTCTTCAACCGTTCCAAGTTACTCGTTTGTTTCGAGCTGACCCGACTCAGCAATCCGGGTCGATCTAGGGAAAGCGGTGGGAACCAACCCCGCCAGCAATACCAAATTGCTGAGAAAGTTGTTCTGTCTGAAGAGGGCCTCAGGCACTCACCGCCCTCACGCCCTCATGCACCTGCTGGCCCTCACACCCCTAAGCACTCACCGCTCACGGCCCTCACGCACTCATACCCCTCACGGCCTCTCATGCCACTCACACACTCACCGCCCTCACGCCCTCACGCACTTATGGCCCTCACACCCCTCACGCACTCACCGCCCTCACGCACCCGCTGGCCCTCACGCCACTCACGCACCCCCGCCCTCACGCCCCCTCACGCCCTCACGCCCCCCACGCCCCCACGCATCACGCCCCTCACACCCCTACGCACTCACCGCCCTCACGGCCGTCACGCACTCACGGTCTCACAGCCCTCATGGCCCTAAAGGCCCCTCATTCACCCTCACACTCAAGAATTTTCCTAGCCTGAAGCTCACTCACCCTCACCTCACCTGTGAAGATGAGGGTGAGTGAGGGTGAGTGAGGGCCCCGCGAGTGCAGGTTTGCTGAGGTATGTACACGAGCGACGCATGCCACAGTGTCCGTACTTGGTCATATTAATGGCCAGGCGCCATGCAGCACGCTGGCAAATAGGACGTGAACTGGTTTCATCGCCGATGCATGGCTGATATTGCCAATGAAAACTGAACGGTTGCGGCGCTTCCGATCCTCATTAGGGGTGTTATACTTGACTGGTTAGATGTTCATTGTGTTACCATTTCAAGTTAGTACTTTAATCTGAGCACCTGGCTAACAAAATAATTTGATTCGTATTTCGGGCACCGCTTGAAAGCATGCTGACAAAATAGTTTCATTAAGCTGTCTAGGCATCGCTTGGAACGAACGACATTGCGGAAGCTTCTGTCCCGACCGATGGCGGGCGTGGCTAGAGCTGAATAACAGGTTATGTCTCGAAACACAATGGCGAATGAGTGAATATCAGGAGGATGAGTTTGAGAATATTTAGGCTGAGTAAGCGGTTCAGCGTCGGAGCGCTACAGCCAAGTGTGCACTTTCGGGCACTACTCAAGTCGCTCCAACAGTATCGCTTCCGACATGCGCCATCGTGAAACGTCGTGACCTGTGAGTGGGTCGAGGGGCAAGAGAGTTTGATCGGGGGAAACTTTTATAAAATTTCGAGAGGGTCATAAAGTGCAAACCTGTAGATGCTTATTGCAACCAGAACGCTCGCGAGAGAATCAGCCAGTAAAGCCGCCACCAAATGCCGCAAGCCGTCACACGCGCACAGGTTCCTGGTTTACTATGCAAACAGAAGCAATAAAGAAAGATCTCCTGACCAGACGACCCGCCTAAACCGCGATGAGGTCTTGCCAATGAAGAGGACATAACACAAATTTAAAACAACGTAAGTTTAATTGAAACGATGATCTAAATAGAAACAAAAATAATGTAATGGAGTTCACAAGCACCGAAACGCGGAATAGTATTAGCACTTGCCATGGCAGGTGCGAGCGTGCAAAATATAGAAATTCCTGAGCAGCACACAGAAAAAAAGCATTATTAGACAATTGAAAGCTGAATTCCTAAAATTCTGAATTACTACTAACCAGATTGCAATACTGAGGAGCTAGCGGGGTGAGGGGAATGTCTAATCTGTCACTGTTCGGGAGTTACGGCCTCTTCCATTGCATTGTCCGAAGGGGGTGGTACCGGTGATTCCACTGTGGGCTAGTAGGCAGCTTGAAGATGCCAACTATACACTCACTACATCACGCACACATCTTGTAAAGGCTTCGCCAGCACGGACCTGGCCCGCCATCATCGCTTTTCCGAGATCGATCCGCTTTTTTGCAGATCTAATCTTCACGGCTCCAAGTCCTAAGCAGATTCTGCGTTCCAGCAGGTCGCATTTCCAGCGAGACGAGAAGAAGGGTTGAAGCACGATATATCAAACAGGTAAAAAGGCCTTCGAACCGTTTGTCCATCGGGGTCTGTTTATACTGAAGAGCATAAAATTTGATAACTGTGTTGCAGGCCTGACCGGCGTCCGGGTAACTCGAGGAGAAAAGCCCTCAGCACATCCGGGCGCAGCTGGAATTGGGCGACACACGTACTTAATCAGAACACGCTCATTACCAGTTCTTCTTTTTTCGTTGCGCGTTACCATAAGGAATTTCATCTGATTCTTCATATTTTGGTTAGCGGGCGATCGATTCTGCACCACCAGTTCTTCTACTTCAGATGCCTGCTTTAGCCGCCTTCGCTCGCCATTCAAAGGTATAGTGAGATGCGCGCATTTTTCCACGTCTGGTATAAACTTTCGGTACCTTTGCTTTCTTGTCAGTGGCAGGCGCCTGTAAATTTTGCAGATGGTGCTTACAGTTCCCTTTAATTTGCCGTATGCCTTCGTTGCATTAGCAATACGTAGGCCCGAACGTAGCG
>JAZHYW010046575.1:0-19531 GCA_037355805.1 Ixodes ricinus
GGAGGTGTTCTGAAAAATAAACCTTTAGCTGTGTTCGGAGTTTCGTGTATGTCCGTCCTTTTTTGTCCCCTAGTCCTACAGGGTTACTATGTCTATCCTTAACCAGCTTGCCTGCCTACTTGCTTTAACTTCAAGTATTTTTATTACCGTTTATTTATTCATATATTTATTTATAAATACTGACAGCCTTCTTTTGAAGGTCATTACAACAGAGGTGTGTAGATAGCTAGACAATTAAAGCAAAGTTGTAACATACAAAAATAACTTAGAAAATTGCTCAAAGTTATCACTTCTAAAAAGCACATCAAAACAACAAAAAATCTACTCCACTTGTGTGCCATGTTTTGGCAAAGTGTCTTTTTTAACGCTGAGAATTTTATTTTAATCAGTTCTTTTTCTAGATTAGAGTTTGATTACTGCATATAAAACTACCGGATTATTATTATTTTTTTTAATTTGTAAACTCAAGCATACAATCCAACTTAAACAACAAAACAACTTCACCCGATGCCAGGAATTTCCAGACACAAAAAATGTTTCGTCTCAATATTTTTTTTTTTGTCGAGCCGAACGAGTAGCAGCCGTCGTAACCAATACCGTGCAGTAATTACCCTTTGGAAGATTAACGGAGGTTGAAATATTTACCACAGACGCGCATCGCCGTGTTTTATTAATGCGTTGCGAGAGTCCATTAGAAAGGGCTTTCCTCTGGTTTCTCACGAACCTCTTTACATCGATTTCGCCCTGACGTGTCTGAGACTGGAGAAAGGCTCGTTTCAGGGAATCCACTCAGGCTTAACGAGCTGCGGTAATCGGTTCACCCTCCCGAATGGCCTCTCCACGGGCTAATTGACGCCAGCCTGGCGACTAATGCTGGCTCAACAACCTGTTGAGTAAGTGTAAAAAAATAATAAAAAAATTAAGGCACCGGTGTCGATCGTACCTTTTTATACAGATGACCTGTAGCCATCTAACGTGGTGCCGGATGTCGTTGAAGCATGGTATTTAAATGAAGTGCCAATCAATCGCTTGTTTTCTTGCAGAAGGTGCCATAGGTAAGTCGAGGATAAATTTCCGTTATGATTTGTAAAATCAAAAGAAAGTCATAACAGAAGGAATCGCCGCATATACACTTTTTCGTGTTTTCAAAACAAAAATAAACTTCGTGCGTGCCTTCCCCCCCCCCCCCCCCCCCATAAAAAAATAAAATAAGAAAAAATCACGATTTTGAAGCATTTGTAACGCTTTAATTTTAAAAAAAAAAGACCTTCATAAAAATTGAATTCCCTTTTTCATTGCCGAGGTTCATAAATAAGTTTTCTAGGAATGCGGTTTGTAGAACACTGGGGGCACGTGTTTAGACTGGGGTTTTATTATTAAAGCCCAATTAATAATCCGCATCAAGCATCGCACAGAGCGAAGTAATAGGCATTTATTTGAAAACAGCGATGTCAACCAGTGTTTTGTGCCGGCTTTCTACGCTGTGAATCATGGCGCAGTATTGCACTTGCCTAATGACGAAGTGCATGGCGTTTCACGTACTCGCGTAATGCCAGCGTCGCATAACTGCCTCACTTTTTATAATGAAACGATTTCCTCGACCTCCTCATTGGACTTGCCGTTTCTGACTTCAACGCACCTCGTCGCAATTCGGCCAATGTAGGTAGCCATCCCTAGAACGCCATAGAAACAAACGCGAAACGCCGCAGAAAACACGAACGCCGTACAACTACATTTTCTTTGATCCGCGATCTCATGCATGACCCCATTTCTCGTTAAGTTCGAATAATACAAAAACAAGGCTAACAGCAGAAAAAAGAAGTCGGTATACATGTCAGGAGTTTTAGGAATCTCCAAATTAACATATGAATATTGAAGAAATGAGCGCTGCTAATAGTATTATCCGAACAAAAAAGAAAAAAAGAACAGCCTCGCGTTAAAACGGCGTCAACCTTATACCGTAAAGCATGAGACGGGGAGGAAGTATTTGAAATTGTAGTCGGAAAGCCCGCGTAATTAGCGAAAGCGAAGTCCCATTGAATAGGATAGCCGTGTGCTCGCGCCGCACACCTTCGTCGGCGGCCATATCAGAAACGTGAGAGTGCATCCGCCCATTGACCCCGTCTGCATCACGTATAGACCCGACCGCGGCAACCCATTAACGCCGCCGGACGTTCGAAACCACGACACTCGTTTCCCATTTCCTTGTTTCTGAAGTCGGTACAGTATATGAGGCGTTGTAAAACAAAAATATAAAAAAAACTTTAAGGGAGCGCTAAACATTGAGAGACATAACACGGAAAACACCTCTCCTGTGCATGTTGTGCTGTGTGTGCTCAGACTTTCTGTATTGAATTATTTCGTGAAGCTTTTTTTATGCTCTGTCTACGCGCTTGTCTCGAGAAGAAATTTCGGAGTGGAACTATATTCGCCATAATAATGTATGAAATAATGGTGCTTGCGGGGTTTCTCGATCGTACGCATCTTCGACACGGTGTGTTACACTTCGTTTCACCATAAGTACGAGCGGAACCGACGTTAGGAACCGACGGGGCCACTCCAACTTCAGGAAAACTGAAATGTTACGGCGAATGTCATCTTGTCGTGCCAGGGTTATTATCTGCTGAACCAATCGAGCGCAGTGGATGCGCAGCCGTTGCGCAATGCATGCGGGATGGATGAGCAATGGATGATCATTGGATTCGCTGTTACAATGCGACTTTAGTATCTGTGTCCATGTTTGTATGAATTCTAGCATTTGACTGGAGGTGAAATTATGCATAATTCTGTTCACACACCTGAGTTTGGTAGAAAACACCATAAACCCTGGTAACCCAGAGTTCGGCATCCATCGTTAAATAGACGCTGTCGTCAATTCCCACGTGGACGACGTTTCGAAAAGCAGTCTATTCATAACAACTCTAATTCGTGGTGAACGTTAAATACCGTGGGTTAGAACGTGCACTGCACTGGTTAGATTGCTCCTTAATAGCGTGGACTCACATCGCAGCATTACGATGCGAGCTACCTTTTTGTTCTATAAGCGCAGATAAATTCTATTTGAGTAGTGATAATGGAGATTAATTTTATTCGTCGCATGAGCGTGCATTTTAAGCCTCCATTTCGTCAGAAGAAAGCTCAGTGAAAGTGAGTGGGTGGTGTTGTCATAAAAAAGACAATAAAAAAACATACGATATCTTTTGTTTAAATTTTCCCGGCAAGTAAACCGAGAAAGTTGCTATAATTGTCTGCACTATGGTATTTTACAAAAATCAATGAGAGATCTACTCATATTCTTCCCGGCGCGGAAAAAGAAAAATGCCGACATTATCCGCGTCCGCACGAAACTGTGGAGCGTTACGATGTCCGAAAATGTTTCTACCTATACATGGACCAGTGATTATTAAGTCACGAGTTTTGTAAAGAAATTTGTATTTTCAACATTACTTTTGTGGATTGTATGCTCGGCTTCCAAATACCATCGCTTCCGAGATGCTTAACACAGGCGTGACGTGTCGCACTCGCAGTTTCTTGAGTTATTTACTCTCAGAAAGAATAAGCACCACTAAACCAGAAAGTTTATCGATGCCTAATAATGAGCATACATAAATAGGTTCTCGGAACAATATTCTCAACGTTCGCGATACTCCGTGAATTGTGATAAAACATCGCTTCAGTGCATGCCTATACAGTGTTAGGACATGATTCAAACAACGTTACGAGGAAACGTTTCCCAGCGAGCATGTTCAGATATATATTGGTACGTAACACATTTTAATTTAAAAAAACAAAAACATAATGCACATTTTGGAGAGAGGAAAAAATGCCAACGCGTGGCAATTCGTGCGATAAAAAAGTTGGTTGTTTAGAAGCAGACGGGAAACACGGATTGTGTTCGTCAGGAAATGCGTTACGGAAACGAGTGAAAACGAAACCAGCAAATTAAACGGTGTATTTCAAAGTAGCCCCGTTCTGTGCTTCACGCCCCAATTCACAGTTGGACGATATTATATTGTGATTCTTCCTTTTATTCTACAGTAAACCGTTTAATTATCGCTGTAACCGTATATATTCGCGAAATACCTCCGAAAACATCGCTTCGTAAGTTGATTGGAGAGTTATGCGCTCACTCTTGCTTGTTGTGCACGTACTCAAATACGAGCGAAATAAAACTTCGCTGTCCTCTATCTGTAGCGTTTGGTAAGCGCATAGAAAGTAGAAAAAAAAGTTCATATCAAGCGTAATTGAGTGAATTTTTTGTTTGGCGGTTTTGTTAAAAATATACTTACAACAGTAAAAAAAAATCAGGCAATATATAAACAAATTAATAGTAAAAAAACAAAAAAAAACATTGAATCTATTGTTACTGACAGCTTAAAAAAAGCAGGGCAAGGCTCATGATCTTGACGCTTAGTTTTCTAACATCCTTCGAGCTATGGGTCGACCCCCGATGACCCGCAGCGTCCGTTGTGGTCTGAAGTAAAGTGAAACGGAGAAGAGCGGAAGTATATAAATTAAGCACTGATCCAGCGTTATTTTACACTCTGGTCCATGTCGACTCAGCTTTGTTTTGTCTTCTTTCAGTATACCGCACCGACCGGCACAAAATATAAAGGCTATATCATACACCGGAAGCTAATCATGTGACCGTGATATTAACATGTCACTGAGGTTGATTACAAGGTCCCATGGTGTTGTCATCGCACCTCACTGGTTCGGAACACCCATCGCCGTTGGGCCAATGCCGCGCGAGAGCATTTACTTCATGTACGAGCTCGGCAAAGATTTTTTTTATATTACGAACTAAACCAGCGAATAAATAAATGTTTCCGAAGTGCGCCAAGCTGGTAACACTTGCATTAGGTGCCTGTCTCGAAGCTAGCTCTCGACGAAAACTAAGTGGAAATCAGTGTTTCCGGAATCAAGGTCCTCGCCACGTTGTTTCGAAGCTCTTTACTCGAAAAATCGCTTCGACTGACGGGGCTCGGAATCTTGGAGTGGAACTCTTTAATGAGCTGTCGGTGTATTCAGGTTGCTGCGGACTTTTGCTGTTTATTAATAATAAATAAAAAAACGAAGAAAAAGAAGCGGGGTGATGTTTAAATTAGATACTCAAAGCTCCTCAAGCACCATCGTAAAAGGTGAGAAACTTTGCCTTTCTTATATTGTCGTCCTAGCACGCGCAGAGGCAAAACGTTCCGCGTATGTAACGAAAACGTTCGAGTTTCTTTTCTTCAGACTGAACCTGCCAGGATGCGAAACGGCTTTTGCATCCTTGCGAAGACAATGTTTACGGAAAAAGTGGGTTATAATTTTACACATGAGTAGGATAAAAATCCCGATGAACACAGCCAATGCACAGCCCTCATAACGGATTCCGTGATAATATAAATCTGCGGAAAATAAGTCAACCATTTTGTTTTGGTTTTGTTCGGGTCGTTCGCTTTTCAAAACAAATGCCAGGAAATTTTTGATTTAATTTTAGTGGAATTAAAACCACTTTACTATTCCGAATCATCTAAAAAATAAATTTTGAAAACAAGTACCCTCGTTTTTATGGCGGAAGGGTAATAGAAAATGGAACCAGCTTTCCAAAGTTACCTCCTTATTTCTACGCTCAACGCTGGCTTTACTTGAACAATGAATCCCGCCATCTCTGCCATCGGGCGAAGCTAATCTGCTGATCGGAGGCACTAATCAGTACATCACCCGCCTTGACCACTACACCGGCAATTACCGCCACGTCAATCCCAATGCGAGAAAAGCTTCAGAGGTCCGAGTTAGAACGTTTACTTAGATTGGTCAGTAATTAGAGTCTAATTAAACGCTCTTCCGAGAATATTAATGGTGGGTTTTCGAACGTATAGTGGCTTCTGCGTATAGCTGTGCCAGCCCCGAAAGGCTGTTTGCATAAAATACGAGAAGTGACATCGTATAACGACATTCCCTCAACACTCTTTGGCGTCAGACTTCGAAAACTTTAGTTGTAATCATTGTCATTATGAGAATGTCAGGGGCATTGTTTCAGCAACTTGAACATCGGGCTGCTGGCAGAGCTTCGATGCATTTACAGCGCACGCGAACGTCTTAGAAATAAACTGTATTCTTTTATGTTTTAGGGCATTTTTACAGCGCAGCTCTTTAGGCGCCCGTTTCCGGCTAGGGCGACTGTCGCCGTCGCCGTCACCGTCGGCGTCACACACGCGGTGCACTATGGGAAATGTCCCATAATGCAACGCGCGGGACTAGTGACGTCACGAGGACGTCACGAGTGGTCACGTGTACCTCACGAGGGTCACGTGACGTCACGAGGGTCACGTGACCTCACGAGGGTCACGCGTAACGAGGGTCGTATGACGTCACGTACCTCACGTCACGCGTTGCATTATAGGAAACGTCCCTCCTTTCCTCTCCTCCTCCTCCTCTAGAGCTGCGCTCTAATTTCGCATTACAGAGATTTGTAAACGTATTCCATTTTCTTTGAGAGGAAAGAACGGAGAATTTCGGCAAGCGTTCCAAATAAGAAAAAACAAATATGGTAAAGCTTAGTGTCTCGTCAATTCTTTCAAGAGAGATGCTTCAAGATTGCACATCTCAAAATAACAACAAAACATAGAATTATAAAACTGGTAAGGACTAAAACAAACAAGTTGATTTCATTTTCTGTATTCCGGCCTCAAACACTCTGAACACATTCCTAATTATTGCTTCGGCGAAAACGAAGGCATTCTTGTCTTCCCGTTTCTTTTATGTTCTTAAATTGTAAAAGGAGGCACGGCTTATTATGTTTGAGTTATGCTGCTTCTGCTTCGATGAAATGTTTGTTCTTCTGATAAGCACATATGTTCGAACTTTGTTTTTTTAGTCGTCATTTTGGTCATTTGGTACATGTATGATACTTTTCTAATAAAAGCTCTGTGTTTTCCCTAAATGGTGTAAATGCAGCTTTAACAAATAAAAATATCTTTTTTCCACGGATAACTTATCGAATTTAAAGTAAATGACCGGACGTGATATTGCAAGACGAGTTCT
This sequence comes from Ixodes ricinus, assembly GCA_037355805.1. Taxonomy (NCBI): domain Eukaryota; kingdom Metazoa; phylum Arthropoda; class Arachnida; order Ixodida; family Ixodidae; genus Ixodes; species Ixodes ricinus. The sequence continues at coordinate 7,033 of JAZHYW010046575.1, forward strand.
AATTGTTTGAAGCAAGATGCTTAAAAAATGATCATAATTGATTGCTTATGTTTTAGTCATATATTATGCTGCAGAGATTAATTTTACTGATACAGAACGGAATACATGGCGCACTTATCGACATGACTCAAGTGAAAGACCCTTGTGACACCTATTGTGACATTAAAAGGGGGTGCAACGATTTTAAGATTAAAAGAATTTGCATCTCGTCATTTTTACGTTGTTTATCGTGTCCCGGAGGATAGAGAAAACATCTCCTTCATTAAAAAATGTCGCGATTCCGCTGCATAATCGCAAAGCAAAAGTCGAGCTTTTCCCCCACCTGCAGCCGCGAGTGGCAGCCGAAGGAACTACGGCGAAAAGCTTACGTGACCTCGCTCGGCTCTAAGCTGCAGCATAACGCCCGCTAATGTCAGCAGAGAGAGGGAGAGGAAGCGTCCTCCGAGAGAGCACACGGGAACCTACACGGCACTCCGAATTACGTCACTAGGAGTGCGACCAGGTGTGACCCTGAAGACTGGGAGTGAGTTGAGGGGTGCCAGAAATGCCAATATTTATCTTTTTTTTTTACACAACAACTAGGACACGCAGGCGAAATCGGTTTTCTGTTCTTTACTTCAGAAGTGTCAGAGGGCAACTTCCACAAATTTTTGACCGAAGTCCGGAAATCGTTGCACGCCCTCTTTAAAGAGCAAAAACACATAAAAGAAAGACGGAGCTTCAATTTTCCTGAAAGAAAGCGGTGCTTTTTGTTCGCTCTTACTCAGCGGAATTAATGAGATAACTTTGAGGATTTGTTTCTCGGCAGGTTATACGGAATGATATATATTGCTAAACTGCCCCCAAAACAAGTCAAAATGTTAAAAGATTTCTTCTTCGAGCCTGAATACAGGCTTGATCGTATAATTTTTATTCGCTCGATGAAGACTTTTTCATAAAACAAGTATTTTGTTGTCTTGAAGGTTCAGCGGACCGACATAACATTACAATGGAACAATGTTAACCCTCACGTGATAACTTGATTAATATGATAATAAATAAAATTATCCATCAACAATTTTGTATGAAAATATTATTTGACTTTATTTGATTTTATATATGTCGAACCCTCTTATTAAACATCATGCTGCTACAGGTTTTAGAAAAGAAATTCCTGAAGAAAATAAGTGTTAAAATTCACCAAACTCGCTACGGTGGAAATGTTTAACTGTGTCAAGAGCAAAACGTTCTTCGCAAAACGAAAACAAATAACCACGTGAAAACTTTTCTCAACTCCAGGTTTTAAGACATTCCCTCGAAATTGGTGATAATATTATTAATAATATGAATGAAAAAGTTGAATAAAGTAAAAGTGAGGTTGGGTAGAACCGGAAAGCGTTTCACGTCTCCACAGTTTGGCGTCGAGAAAAATGCGCTTCTTCCCCTTCATTCATCATGCAGAAGTATGCAAATGACCCGTCCAAGTGCCCAGCCCACAAGCGTCTCCATAAGCCAGCGGAATGTTGAGCCCGAGCCGCAGTTATGCACTATACTCTCCTTTAAAGTGCTCACCCTATAGTTTTTATTTTTCTTATATCATTTTTACTTTTTTTTTTTTGCATGTTGTTGCGCGACTGCAGGTCGACCTATTGCTCGAGCACGCTTGCTCCTCTAAATTCTCACTGTCGACGGCAAATACGCCATGACTAAAAAAAAGAAGAAAGAAAATTGTTTTTTACATACTTTTTTAAAGTAGACGTTAATAAGATAATCGGCTTTAAAGTAGTTAGGCAGTATAGTGGTTGCTTATTTTATGTGTCTAATAAATAGGAAAAAGACAAATAATTGAGACGCAATACAAATCGATGACAATGATTATTTTTTATTTTTTAGAGAGTTTTATTTCGTTTTCTTAAACCTAACCAAAAAAACACTTGTTTAACAAGAAAAGAATTTAAGTGCTTAAATAGTGACAGCACGTCACAAAATTAACTTTTTCGAGAAAAAAAAAGCACTTTCACGCAATATTCATATTCCTATATTACACGCGGCACATTTTGAGCAATTCCGAAGGAGCCTATCGTGACCCATGTCTCGAAATACAGGGTATCCTCCACCCCCTCCCCCCAAAAAAAAACATTACCGGTTTTTTTTTTTGTTTTTTTGCCGAAAGAATATTTTGTTTTATCGCCGAACGTTTATTTTCGTGCCAAATGTAGCCCCTAAAGATCTGAACCAGATGCCAAATTTTCAGAACCAACCGTTATCTTATTTAAGAGTGATAAGTGATTATCAGAAACCTTTATGAGCTGAATGGCCGGAGCTTACAAAAAACGGGCAAAACGGGCCTCATTTTGCCATTGAAAATTTCAGAAATCACAAGTTTTGATTGAGACGACGGTTAGTCCTGAAACTCTGGCATCTGGTTAGGACCACTAAAGCTATGTTTGGGCGGATGATGAACGTTCAACAATGCTTATATTTATTTTGAAAACGATTAGATAAAGAAAACTGCAATACTCTTGAGGACAACGCTGTGAGAAACATACTTTGAGCTCGCTCCCTAACCCAAAATTAGTCTCGTTGCATCTTTGCGAGAACGGCGCTCAAGGACGTATCGACACGCCAAAAGCATTACACGCTACAGTTTCGAAACAGTATTATCACAACGCTGACGAACGTGCGCAACATTTGTATGTTGGCACTGCTCTTCTCCCTAGGCGTTACGTGCGTCCATAAACGTCGCTTGGCATTTGTTCCGCTGTGGGACGTGCTGGCATTATAAAGTTTAGAAGGTTCGTAAGCGCAATTTCTCTCTTATTTATTAACCTGGCCTTCGTCAAACATCTATTTTAAGGCAATTCCGAACGCACTACGCCCCCTTCTTTTGAAATATCGAATATCAGGAGACCGGAAATATGCCGGTGGCATCCAGGCTTTTGATCCGCCCTCGAGAAGCGCCGACGGCGCTCGGCAGATGCAGCGCTGGGGATGAGTCGGGGGGTCAAGGAGTCGAAAGCAGTTCGCTGCTGCGTGCCCGACTAGCCTCTCAGACTCCGTAAGGAAGTCATCAGACTTGGTCAAAACAACCGCAGGTTGGGCGGTCTGTGTGTACCGTAGTTCTCGGACCTTCCGACTCCCGACAGGCGTCACGCTGACACCTTGGCGGCGGCGCGGCCCGTCACGTCGCTCTCGCGAGTCAACGCCACTGACTCTGGACCTCACACCGTTAGAAAAAACAAGTGGATCACTGAAAACGTCCTAAAGGATTTCAAACTGCGAGAGGCGAGCGTCGTCTTGCTCAGAGCGGTTGGCGGCACGCAGAGAGAAGCGCGGTTGATCGCCGGGACGCGGGAGAACACAGACGCTTCCGGTCCCGGACGATTCCGGAAGCGGAAGAAGAAGCTCAGGACTACTGGACCCTTAATCTTTGACGTCACTGGACTGGCGCGGGAAGCGCAAGCATCGAATTCGGCGCTTGAAAATTGCTTTGTTTTTAATTCACGAATACTGAGTTTCCAAGCTTCAAGTTTTGAGGTAATGTCAGAGCATCGCTTTCAATCGTTTGGATAAAACAAATCTTCAAATGTAGAGCGAAATTTACATTTAATAATTTTTAAAACGTTTGACTTATCTGAAGACTCGGTGAAGGGTCTTGTTAACCCAGCTATGAATTACTATAAAGTTACCTGCGCACTTTAAGAAAAGGTGTAATGAAGAGGCGGCTTTACCTTATGCTAATATTTATCTTTTGAGAAAACGTTTACTTCTAACCTATTTAGAGCATGACGTTACAAATAAATACCAAACAGCCTCAAAGAAAATTATATAAAACTACAAAGACTCAAGGTGATATAGTAAAATAAATTGATGGCGAATTTCGAAGAGCAGGACGAGATAAAACTTGGAACAGCTAATGATTTACAGAGTTTATAGTTTTACACTCTGTCAGGTTCACAGGTGTATACGTAAACATTTATCATGTGCTTTTACATTTGACGATTTCAGCTTCTATTTCGAAGACGAGAGCTTGTCAAGCCATCTATCATGACGCACTGCAGCCACTGATTACCTGTATGCAGGCGAAAATAAATTATTACTAATATAATATTATTATTATCACTATTATTAAGTTGACGCTCTTCGTCCCCTTCCACGAAAAGTATGACGTTTCTTCCCCCTTCATACTATTTATCTATTTTTTACAAATTATTTGACCTGTGAACCATCTCGGTATGCGCGTAACGCATGTTTAAAAGCGAGCTTACACTCCTGAGCTAAACAACAAACAAACAAACAAACAAACAAACAAACGTCTACTGCAGAATGTTCGTGTTTTATTTTATACATTGTGGATGGATATTCCTCATGGGGTCACCCTGCTTTTTGAGTAGAGGTTCTAGGATCTGCTGTACTTTATTTGAGCTTTCTTGAAATAACAACGCAGAGCAAGAAATTGTTACGGGTGGAATCTGAGCAAGTTGGTTCATAATTTGTGAAATTACCAGCAGAACATAAAAGAATAGAAACGCACATTAATAATTATACATCCACACCGCTGGACTAGCAACCATTTAGCCACTTTTTTATTATCTTTTAGCTATCGGAATGAAGGTGCTTTTTAACTATTTCGTTCTTCATCATTTTTGTTCAAAGTTGCGCACCTGTGGAACCTCGCAAGAATACTATCTACTTCTGGTGCAGTACAATGGAGAGGGCACTAACAAATTTTATCGATGAAATGGGGAACGAATATGTTTGTGCCCCTTCATTATACTGCAGCCCAAGTTGACGGAATTCTCGTGAGGGCCCACAGGAGCGCAACTTTGAAAAAAAATGATGAAGAAAAAAGAGGTAAAAAGCACCTTCATTCCGATAGCGAAGAGATAAGAAAAAGTGGCCAAATGGTTGCTAGTCCAGCGGTGTGGATGTATAATTATTTATGTGTGTTTTTTAATGCGAAAGCATTAACTCTTCCATGGAGCGAGACCGGCGTTATCAGCTTTTGAAGCCGAGCCAAACGGCAGCTAAACTCGCCTGTGCCAATGGAGCGAAGCCTGGCGTCTGTAGCAGCGATCCTGATGGATAGGCTCCCATTGGCAGGCGCGCGTCATAGTTTCAAGGAACGAGGCTCCCATTGGCTCTCGCGCAGCGTAGTTCCAAGGAACGCCTCCGGAGAAGCCCTCTCCATGACGGCGCAGCGGCCCGGCCGCCGGTACGAGGGAGCGGCTGGCCGCCGAGCCAGCAGAGCCCGCTACGGGCAGACTCCCGAGTGGCTGCACGGCCGAGCTCAGCGCGGCCACTTCACGAGAGCGCGCGCTCGGCCGTCAGGAGGCGCAAGCGGATCGCGATTTAAGACGTCTCAGGCGGCAAGAGGACGCGGCCCTTCGACAATGCGAGGCGAAAGCAGTACGTCGCAGGCAGCATGCTTTCGCATTCACAACTCATAAGAAGTACTTAGGTGTCCTCAGACTTTTATTTTCTTTATATGTTCAGCTGGTAATTTCAAAAGCAAGAAAGTGTTTTCGCCATTTTTGGATGTCAGTCGGAATACACGGGTTGAAGTATTTTGTCAGAAATAAACAATTTTAATCTCGTTAATAGGTGTAAAAACAATCCCGAAAATTAAGTTACGAAAAACTTGACGTTATCAATAAAATCAAATGACGCAAAAAAAAATGACTGTTGGGGATGCATTATATTTTCATGCATGGCAACAGCATACCCTTTGCATGGGAAAACCATCCTAGACCTGCATATTGACTCGGATAATTTTATATAGAAAGTGTGTGTGTGTCTTCTTTTTATCGTATACATACAAATTAAAAAAAAGAGTCATGCAAGCTACACAAATGCGGATTTGTGCAGGTGAGATATACGGCCTGGTGGACATTATGTCCAAGAGATAATGCAACTAAAAGATGACTAATTAACAAACATTCATTATTTATTTTGAAGCAGCCCGAGTCTGGGGAATGCCAAAGTTGACACCAAAAGAAGAGAACGGGAACGTCTCACTCGCACAGCCCGCATTCTGTAGCTTTTACGTTTTTTTTAAATCTATATTCAGACAAACAAAAAGAACCTGTATATGCATATAAACAGTTTTCTCTTTGTTAAGAACGCATTCCGGCGTCGCAGAGTTGTGTTGCGATGCATACAATCAAAAGCAAATAAAACAAACCAACCCAAAAAAATATTAAAAAACGCACAAATAAAAAAGTTATAACAAATTACGACTAATCATTCGAAAGACAAATTACCGATGCCCCGATTCACAGACGCCCGATGTCGCAACTCAGAAATTAGCCCACCCTCCCCAAGAAAAGATCCCGCATAAACGGGACAAACAGATAGAACGGACCAAGTGGCGTCATTAATTTGGGGATTGGATCCACCGGCGTCTGCGACAATTGGTTTTAGCTTTTTTCTTTTCCTTTACCCGCTTATAAGCCGCACACGTCCTGCGTGTCACCGTCGGTGCCATTACGGTCGACCAATACCACCTACGAAGACAAGGCCCGCCATGACGTCATCGTTAGTAGATCTCCGACCCGCCCCAAGCGGTAAACACATTGAAGCTCGACGACAGTACGCAGAAAAGTGGCAAACGCGACTGTTTTGGCGTCGCCGCCTAACGCCGGAGACGCTGACGCAAGCCAGGCGGAGCGCAAGCTTGTCTGCTTCTTTTCCAGAGGTCGTGGTTACGTCAGAAGAACGCCGAGCTCTGATTGGTTTATGAATGAAGGATAATGAGTAGACCTCGAGGCAGCATGCTTTGAGGTCTACCCATCTATTTTTCAATCAGAGCCAATCAGAGCTCGGCGTCTTTTCTGACGTTACCGCAACTCCTGCCCAAGAAGCAGACGAATTACTCTCTGCATAGGCGGCTCTGCGTGGGTCCGCTAGTGATGACGTTGGAGGGGCAGAGGCGGAGGCCTTCTCTTCTACGTGCCATTGCGGTCGACTCGACTGGGTTTTTGTTTGGCCCAAGATCGATTCCCGAGGCGACGCTCCGTCGAGTCGACGTGTCGCCCGCACCCCGCGCTGGGAGTCGATTCGAGTTCGCGTATGTCACCGCTCTGGCGCGTTAACAAGCCGCAGTTTCTGAGCTCCGTAACGATTTGGATGGTATAGCGAATCTTCTTCGGTCGTCTTCGTCCTCGAGAAACGTGTCGCCCGGGGCACAAAAGGCGGCGGGCTTTCAGGCATAATCTGCCTATTTTGTACGCGTACTGTGGAATAATAAAATCAAAAGTGTTAACGCCATTAATATCCGAGTGGCACAGTTTTGTACTTCTATTTCTGTATATTTGTGAAGAAGTGAGTTGAAACCTGACTCACCATAAACGTGTCCTTTAATTATGCATTTGTAAGGGTTAAATCTTAAGATTTAACCATTCAAATAACGTTTTTAGAAACTAAAAAAGGGGTTACTAATATTTTTCTAAATTTGAGCACAATGTAAGTATTAGTCTCATAACGTGATTAGCAACAACACCTAGTCTGTCTGACTGAATTTTGACAAGTTTTGAAGTTCGAGTGTCTTAAAATGTAAGAAAATATTTTTTCCCACGAAATTAAGGTAAAATAATAAAACGGATTCCCACAAAAGCGTCTGTATTATTTATTACAGAATGTAGCAGATTATACCTAAACAAATCAGCAAACATACTCAAAAACATGAGGTAAATGAGAAATTAAAAATCACCCACTAATATAATATACAGATAAAGAAAAAAAGCACGTGCTTTAAAAATTTCACAAAACAGAAAAATTGTACTCATATCCTTCAGTATTTATAAACTATCCACCCCGAACGAGTAAAAACAAACAAAAAAACAAGGTCATTTGAACCACAACTCGCACCAATCCAGTGACCGCGTAAAGGTGAGAATCAGGCTGCAATTTCAGTGGCTCGTTTGGATTCGCAATGGTGCGTTTGCTTCCGACACCGCTAGTTATCGATTCGGGCAAAACTCATTAGGCGCAGAGGACCGCGAAGAACAGAGGAGGCCGACGTCAGAGCTGCCGAGAGCTTCTCGCTCCAGAGCGGCTGTTTGGGAACAGATTGCCGTGAAGCCGCAACGCTGGAACATTTGTTTACGCTGAGGCACTTTGGAACCACGACCTCCTCTCCTACCTCCGGTCGCCGCTGCCCCCGCAAGCAAATTGCTCAAAGGTCACCGTTTTGTGATTGGCTATGATCCTCAGGGCGTTCAGCAAAGATGCCCGGGATCTAGGTATGTGAATGTAGGTATATCTTCTTATAATTATCTTCAAGAATCGTGGGTTGATAGTATATGTCTCTAGACATCAACAAGAAATAGTGACATTTCTCTACCTACACAGGTGGCGTTTTCAATATATACTGACGCAAATGAAGCGAGAGTCACGCCAGACACTACAAATCGAAAAGAGTTGTACCTGACTTTGCGATAACTAGTGCCTGGAGGGCCTCTCTTCTCATTTTTGTCAGTATTTACCGAAGATTCCACTCGTAAAAGTGGTGAAACGTCTGTATTTTTGTTGATGTCATCGTTATGTTGAGCGGGAGTAAACATTTTTAATTGAGAACTTTTCTGGCTTTTGGAACATTTTTGCGGATATTGTTAATTTCATTCTATTAATCGTCTATTTCAGTTCCGAAATGACTTAGCTTGAATGCATCATCCGTGGTCTTCTGCTGACTAAAATGGATGGCCCGGTGTTACTGTACACATTATAATGTACCTTCGCAGACTAAATGAGCTGAAACACTCGATGCGGCAGTTTCCCACGTCTGCAGCCCCACACGCTCTATTATCTCTCAATGTGTCAAATAGTCCAAGGTATGGTACCTGAACTTCGGCATGCTATCTTTACTTCGGAGAACACCTCTTTTCAAAAACTGGCGGCTATGCCAAAGAATCGTGGAAGACTGTTTCAGCTTATATTGTTCACGATAGTAGTCAGTCGACTACAGCCTTTCGAGAGCTCAAAGTAAAAGGGTTCGTAATGACAGTTTTCGTGCCCCTGAAGAACAAAAATGGCCCCAAGTGGAAAGTAGCAAAAAATTTTCCATAAGGGGTAATAAAATATATTTCACGCGAAATTCATTTTGAAATGAAAGATGCAAATATTTCAAAATTTTGCAATTTTGGAATGTCTACAACACAGTAATAACATTCTGGTTTGAAATGTTGTAATAATGTTTTTCTTCAAACAAAAAAAAAACAAAAACAAACAAACAGGAAGATGCACTTCGACACGCTGGCGGGAAGCATGGAAATACGAAGCTTGAAAGCATTGCCGGTCACAGCCCAGAGCCATCCAACAGTGTCGGAGGCCATCGACGCCTTACTCTTAGAGAAATCGACCGTATCATGCATAAAGATGGTCAAGGACTGAGTCTGCGCTCCTCCAAAGAAGAAAGTCGACCCTGTCGAAATGCAACGCCGTCTCAAGAACCCCGTAAGAATACCGCCTCGACGACAGCAATTGAGGACTTCCTGCGGGCTGTCGGCCATACCATTTGACTCTAACGTTTCTGCATTTACCGAGAATATTCATGCCAGTACGTTGAAGAGCGTCTCCCTGTTTCTTTTTATTGGAAGATTAAAAAAAATATGACAGCACTGAAAGCCATATTGCGATTACTGCTATGGGGAAATTTGCGAGGTCATTATGTCTCGAAAGTTGCAAAATGGGTTCCACGGGGAATGACATTTTTCTAACCTCTTGGGAACATTTTTTCTACGTGCCACTTGGGGCCATCCTTTCCGGACTCATTTTTTCCCGATATACCATTAGGGGCCATTTTTGGGGCCATTTTTTCCTGCACTCTTAATGGCACCCATATATATGGGATTTCAAAATCCGATTTATGAGCAAGTTGTATCTTATGTGCCGAATACTTCGACGTATTTGTTTCCTCTTTTGTGCTTTTGGTGTCGCAACTGCGTAACATATAACTGAATATCTTCTTCAACGGTGTTACCAACGTAGTAGAATTTCCAGACCCCGTCAGACCGGTCTGTGTTTTAGGTAGTCAGCCATAGAAAGCAAAGCCTTAAGTTGGCCCTTGCGTAATGCTCAGTATGTTTGCACATGTTACGCTGCGCATCTGCTTCTTTTCTCGGAGCGAAACAAAGGAAAGCGCGGTACTTAATAAAGCAAGAAAGTTTTCTCATGCATCTTTTCACAACTTACTTGCTACGGCCGCAAAGTGACTTATACCCGTGCCACACGGGCAACTCGAATGCCATTTACAATGAATGACATTTGAACGAACGGCCAATCAGCGCGCGACACTCCACGCGTAGCGCATTCCAAGCGCGACAGATCGCGAGCCGATTCGTCGATCACACGAGTGTCATTCGTTGTAAATGGCATTCGAGTTGCCCGTGTGGCACGGTTATAAAAGTTCGGTGCAATACCGAATAAAGGGCGGTTTCTTATTTTTCGTTTAACACCCGAGACTGGGATTAAATACCACCAGGTCGCCTGCGCACTTGCAGTATTTTCTTCTCTTTGTTTCTCAGCGGCTTCGAGGAGGAGCGTGACAGCGCTACACTCTTAAAAACGTCTGCGCGTCTATTTTCACGCACAATACTTAGAGCTAGTCACCGTAACTTACGGAGGCAGCTCAACGAATGACAATGCTGAAACATATGACTAGACCAAAAACGCAGTCTGAGTTGCTACATTAAGCAATGCAAAACGTTACGCTTGCATTGTATAATGTCACAACTCAAACTGCGTTTTTTGGTCTAAACATATGTTTCGGCATCGTCACTTGCCGAGCTGCCTCCGTAAGTTACGGTGATGGGCTTTCCAAGTATTGTGCGTGAAAATAGTCGCAGAGACTTTTAATAATGCCATCTAAAAATGGCCGTGAGTCTACTTTGCCGCACAACACTCTGATAGCAAATCGCGCAACTTACGTGAGGCAGCTGCGAATGAAGATGCCGAAATATGTTTAGACCAAAAATGCGGTCTGAGTTGTGACATTAAGCAATGCAAGCGTGACGTTTTGCATTGCTTAATGTCACAACTCAGACTGCGTTTTTTGGTCTAAACATATCTTTCGGCATCGTCATTCGCTGAGCTGCCTCCACAAGTTGCGATGATTGGCTCTTCGAAAGTTGTACGGGAAAACAGACGCACGGGCTTTTTTAGAGTGTACGTGACCAGTGACAAGTTCTTATTCCGGAGTAGAGGCTACATTTTGAGAGCACAGTGTCGAAAACATGAAAGCCTGAAAGCTTGTTTGAAAACATTTTGCTAATGTCATCAAGAAGGGGTGCTCACTGATACACGTATAAATGGCTTGTTCGCGCTCTCGCCTCGTGATTGGTCTTCCCGTGTTCCATTGCCTAATGCCGCGATCTTATTGGCCGAAGTGTGATAATAACAATCCCGGTACTCGCAACGCCCGGCGTTTTTTAAGCTGTCGGTAAAAATAAGGGTTTTCCTCCAAAACTAAATTTACGTTGTAAAAAAAAATCCAATATTTGCTTTAATGACGCGATTAGAAGACACGTGAGAGTAATGATTTTAATATATTGCGGCAAATGTACGCGGTATAGGTATCATGGATTAGTAAGGTTGCAATGAAAATTTTACAATGGACAGCGCACGCTTGAATCGGATTAAATATACGAGTGTCCTTCCTATGCGGGCACAAAATCAGGAAGGGGACGAGATTGAAGAGCGCGTGGACGTCGGAGAAGGGAGCTTTCTGGTTGGAATGCTGCCGTAACCTCCACTCGCTGTTCGAACGCGTTTGAACGCCAGTCGCCAGAGTCCAGCGTTCGGTGTTCAAGCGCGTTCCAACAGCTAATAGAAGCAATGGCAGCCTAGCTTTCCGTCTACCCACGAATCATTCAAACCAGAGTCCGCTGCACTGATGTCCCCGCGCGGTCTCGTCTCTTCCTATTCTTAAGCACAGCGCCACCCGTATAAATGTGAATCAAAGATGTATGAGCATACAAACTATCGTACTCTCACATTCTTTTGATCGCGCCCGGTATTTTGCCTGACAGGATGAGAACGCTAGAAGGGAGGTCAAGTTCTTCCGCCTCCAGTGAGAACTCCTAGTATACTCAGGCTTTTGCCGTCGCATGCACCTCGAGCGCGGTCGCGCGGACGAAACACGGCGGAAGGCATGGCGCGCGCGTGCTGCAGGCCGGGCTCGAAAAACACACCCTGCCGTTCTCATTCTGCCAGTGACTCTGGGCGGTGTAGCATTAGGAGAAGCTGACATACGTAGCTTCAAAGAAGACCTTGTCACGTAGGTGTGTCGAGCAACCTCGGAAAGCCGTGTTCGCGGCAACTCGAATTTACCAGAATACTCTGGAACATTATTCACCGAGAATAAACGCTGTCGCGCGTCGACTCTTTCCGCCGAGAGAAACGATCGCTCAAAATTATCTACCTGGCGACATCGTGCACCCAGAGCTCCAGGGAAGATATTTGCCAACCTGAACATTTATCACATCTCGAAAAGACGCCGTTCCACACGAGATTCCGGCGACAA
>JAZHYW010046579.1:0-15557 GCA_037355805.1 Ixodes ricinus
TTTTTTTAGCAAGCAAGGGTGTCTACTGGTTGTTTGTTTAGCAGAGTCGGTCAGGGTTCAAAACGTGGTGGGGGTTCTTTCTCAAGAAGCTTGGATTGCCCGTAGAATAGGCAAGCGCGTTTAAGTGTACTTGGACGATGACAAATCTAGGAAATAGGTCATGTCTTTTGTTAAACTTTAAACCTAAAGTTTTTTTTTTTTCAATTCAGTGATTGGTTATCGACGGTTGAGGGTATGGTATATATGGAAGTGTTGCTAAATAAACTTTCGGCTGAGTTTGAGATGATGCCTTCTGTCTTTCTGTTCCTGCCCTTCCACTTTTGGTTCTTCTAAGTTCTCCGCCCAGTCTCAGGTGATTCAAGGATAATAGGTATGAAAGTGTCCGCTTTTCTTTAAAAGTTCAATAGCGAAAAGTTATTTTTTGGTTCTCTATTTGTGTGCTTTGGATTTCTTTTCAGATTTTTACGACGTCCGGTGGATGAAATTCGATTTCAAAAACGTTTTATGGTTCCCCTTAACAAATACCCTCCGGTCACAATGTCTAGATAAGGATGCATTTTGGTATTTCGTTTCAGCAAGCTCAAGCTAAAATTTGCGACTCGTCGTAAATAAAAGTGCAACACACGTGACGTTGTCGTCACGGTGACATTCAGAACGCACTCGTTACGTACTCGCGGCCGCGGCCACGACGGACTGGGTAGTTGGGCAATAGTAACTGCGGATTAGGCTCCGTGGGAAGTTTTGACCAAGACTCCCAACGCGCACCCCACATTCACAGTGTCGTCTCATCCGTCAGGAAATTTTTCTCGTCGATGTCAACTTTCCTGGCTCAGTAAACGCACTCAACACCTTGAAACTCCCCTTTTCCGTCCAATCTCTTGCAATTATACATTCATATACTTTCAGCCTCATCCAGAAGCAGAAAAAATACCATCTCCTTGAAACGCGGATCCTTCAAGAGTCATTCCAGCGCGCATTCTTACTTCAGCAAGCTCATCACAGGGCGTCGCTGGCGGCTCCGCCGCTTTCGCCGCTACGGGACGGGGCTTCCGCAGGCTCCTAGAAAGTGCGCCTGCAGCGCCAAGTTTTCCCCTATTGGCATACATACAGGCCGTAACCAAGAGAGCACATGCGCATCGAGTACACTGTCACGCTCTCGTGCTTGCGCCGAGGGAGGGGGCTGCTGCTGACGACATACCGACGACGCACAGACGGCTGTACCCGCTTTCTCGAAGGCTGTCTACGAGGATAAACCTCGCCAGCCACCCGTCCCAATGGAAAGGGGGAGGGGGGGAATTGAAGCTGACCGCATTCAGCCGTTCGAAGCAACGAAAAGCCGTCGGCTTCAAAGCAACATGTTTTTTGCAAAGGCGTCGATCGTCGGCAAGCGTCTACAATCTTCGCCCGGACTCTTCCCAAGCCCTTCCCCTCCCCACCCGGCAACTGGCGCATGCGCAGCAGCACCTAATCTGCAAGGGAGCTGTCCTCCATTTAATCCGCCCTCGCAAGTGGGCTCTTTTTCGTCTTCTGCGCATGAGAAAGGAAGTAGCGGTGACGTCAGAACGCCGAGCCCTGATTGGCTGATCGCGGTCCTCATCTGAGCGTCGTCTGCTCCTTTGCAACAACGTCTGCTCGCAACGTCGCCTGCGTCTGTCTTACCTTTCCTGCGACTTTCGGAAGTGCAGGTCTTTACGAGCGAGCTCGACTTCGCCTTTCAGAGAGGGCAGACGAAATAACTCGAGCGGTTCGTTGTTTTTGTCGAACAACCAGCAGACGCGCATCAAGGAGGGAAATCAAAGTACTCACTGGCGATGTGTCCCAAGACGCCGAGGTTTGTTTGCTAAGAACCGAGATTAAGCTTTTCCCGGGTGTTTGTGGATCCAGCGTTCTTGTTCGTCGTGGTCTGGTTCAAGTACTTTTTACTTTTTCTTGCTGCTTGAAGTCGGGACGCGAGAGAAGCGCACGTAGGAAAAATAAACGTTCGTTGGTCGTCGCGACCGCGACGCTGTCGGCCATGCTGATTTGATCGTAACAAGTGCGTAGCTTCGGAGCTGTTGTAACAGTTTGTCGTAACCTGCGCAGAACTTACGAAGAATTTCGGTTCGTGAATACGAATTTGTTTTAAGTTTTTGTCTTACGCATATTTTATGGCGTAAGATAGTTTCGTGAATCTGGCAGGAAAGGTAAGACAGACGTAGACGACGTTGCACCGAGCAGACGACGTTGCAAAGGAGCAGACGACGCTCAGATAGGGGACCGCGATCAGCCAATCAGGGCTCGGCGTCCTGACGTCACCGCTACCCCCTGCACGAGAAGCGGACAGAACTTGCCTCCGCATTGCGAACCCTCTCCGCGGTTTGAGTAGCCCCATCTGTTAAATCTAGGCCCTCTGCTTGCGGCTGCCGCTCTACCGGGCTCTGGCGGAAAGTATGGTTGCGCGGCAATTATGCGGCAGCGGAGACAACGTCGGCTCGAGCGTAATACCAGTTGTCGACGCGTAACGAACGGTCACCGTTCCACCTGTCTCGTGTCGAGGGGTAATTATTGTGCCCAGACCGAGAGGAAAACGGTCTTTCTTCGCTCCGGCGAGCCTCTGGCGTTTGCCGCGCTCCAGATTGATGTGGTACCAAAATTCCTGTTTGTCTATAACCGGTAAATAGAATAATATTTGAGTAGGAGTAGCCCGACTCGACCAGATTTGTGCTTGCATCGTTTAAAGTATGCGTAAGGCTAGTACGTAATCAAGAATATCACAACATGTCTACAAGGAGCTGACGTTAACGAAAGTTATGCCAGAGAGTTAATGAATAGCCATTCGATGCACCAATCCAAAAGACAAGAATATTGGTCTTTCAGCTCCACCACGCTGTGGTCCAATTTATTGTGCGTGTAAATGCCGTAACTTCGAATAAGCATGTGTGCGTGCGTGCGTGCGTGTGCGCTTGTGTGTGCCTGTGTGCGCGCATGTGTACGTGTGCGCGTGCAAGTGTATGTGCATGTGCATGTGCGTGTGAATATCCATTGTCAGTTTAGTCCGTTCTACAGGCGGCATGATTCTGTCACTGTTAAATTGGTTTGAAACCTGTGTAATACTCTGCGTCACCTATTTTGTGCTACATTGTCAAGGCTACGGTGCCTCAATTTCTTTTTGTTTAGGATGATGCGCCATCCTTTGTAGTACCCGATGCCGACAGCATGATCTCGTAGAGAAAACACAAAGAAATCGTCGAGAACAAAATGTCGCCGTAGCACAGTCAGCACCACGAGCGCGTGCAGGGAAACGCTCTTTCACGCGCTTCAGAACAAAAAAAATATAAAAATAAGCGTTCGGAACAAAATGGCCAGATGTCATCACCCCAGACAGCAGCAACCAGTCAGAAATTGACTTCCAGTAATGCATTTCTATGGGAAAAAGCGAGTGAATTTTCTCCCTAGCGCTTGAATACAAGAGCAAATATCACGAATAATTCGTACGTACTAGGTAGATTGGAACATATCTCAGTCACGCGGACGATATAATTGTTCAGTTACGCTGCGTTTCTGCGTTTTTAAATTTATGGCATAGAGAAACGGTGCTACAAACCATGCTAATCGTCAGCAGTGATTTAGTGTGCAACTTGTCGGACACAGCGCGAACACGGCGTCGGCGCTCTGCAGTATAGGGGATATACGTGCCAAACGAACGAAGGACATATGGAAAACCAAGAGAAACAACAAGAACTATGCAGTAACACTAGGTAAGTAACTCCTTATGCATGCAGACGATCAAAATAAATTGAAATCCGCGCAATATAGTCGATTTTGCAATAAATAAGTAGTGCTTTAATCTTTCCGCTCATCAATATGTGCGAAGATGCTTGTTCTGTGTTCAAAACATCACCCGCAGGCTCGAAATCTTTGAAAATAGGGAGAAGCCAGAGAACAGGTGCCCGATAAAAGCTGCCCGACATAGAAAATAATAAAAAGACACACCTCTCATAACCCACTTACTTCATTCTTTCCGTTTCCAATGTTTTTAGTGCGCAGCTCTTAGGCGCCCGTTTTCGGGTTGAGCGGTGTCGCCGTCGCCGTCGCCGGCGGCGGAACCGCGAGTTGCTTTATGGGACGTTTCCCAAAATGACGTCACACGTGACGTCACGTGTGACGTCAAGAGGGTCACGAGTGACGTCACGAAGGTCGCTCGTGAAGGTCACGACCTTCACGAGGCCCTCACGAGTGACGTCACGAGGACCACGAGTGACGTCACAAGGGGGAGGGAGGGAGGGGAGGAGGAGGGGGAGAGGGAGGAGGAGGGAGAGAGGTGGAGGAGAAGATGAGGAGGAGGAGAGAAGGAGAATGTATAGAAAAGGTAGAGGGGCACACTCTCCTTTTCGTACCCTCCCCTCCTCCTTCTCAAGAGCTGCCCTCTAATTCGGCAATACAGGGAATTGTAAACGTCTCATTTTTTGACCGCTTGTAGAGATTTACGACGAAGTCATTTTCATATAGTGACAGGACGGGCATATTAGCAATATATGAGCACCACCGGAATGCAGGCGAACCTTGAACACACTCTACATTCCTTTCGATTGCTATTTTGCTTAGAATCGTCGCTCGTTTTTACATACCTGCCATGGAACGCAGTTTTGGGCCTGAAATATAGCAAAGTTTACCATCGTTCAGAGGTAAAAAAAAATTCTGTAACTAAAGCAATCACACCTTTACAATGTTAATAAAGGTACACGCCATTCGGTGCGACCCAAATAACAAAATATATCAATGTTATTTTCCGTCGAAGAGACCAAATGCAAGCGCGTTTTCACATAGGAATGCACGGGAGCACCGCAAAAGTAGACTTGTTGCTGTCAGGTTCAATTTGCCTCCCGGAAGTCGCATAGACACTAGCGCCAGTTGAACCCCTAGCGTGCATCATAATAACTCTATGCATCACCCAAAGCAAAGCGCACATGAAAGTAGTCTAGTCTAAAGCCCCTCTATCCTGGGAAAAGTGGCGCCATTCATTGTTGTAGAAATGCTCGAGACACGTGTCGCGCGCCACTTCTGGGAAGAACATGGCGTCTGAAATCTAGCTCAGTGCTGCGCTGTGCCGCCATGATCTTCCCAAGGGCTGCACGTTGCACGTGCCTCGTGCATTGACGAACCTTGCGCTACTTTTGAAACATGAAGGGGCTTTAGTCTAGTCAAGGCTAGCGTAGCTTCCACTGTGCAGCAGTCTCGCACTGGTGCGTGAGCGCGTGGCTTTGTCTTTTGCGCCCTCGTTTGCATGCGCTCACGCGACTAGCTTGACAGAGATAGAGCACTGTGAAAGCTAACGCATCGGCAACGGAGCACAAAATGTCGCCGTAGTACAGCAGCGCCAGAGCGCGTTCAGGGAGCACTGCTCTTTCACGAGCTTGTAGAACATTGCTGAAATTACCAACGTCAGAGCAAGAATGCCAGATGTGTTCCACGCGCTACACGCGCACGCGGTACCCTAGTATAGTCAAGGCATTGACGTAGCTTCCACTGTGCAGCAGTCTCGCACTGGTGCGTGAGCGCGTGGCCATTGTGTTTTGCGCTCGTTTGCATGCGCTCGCGCAACAAGCTTTGACAGAGATAGAGCCTAGTGAAAGCTAAGCTGGCTTTGGCAACGGTGCACAAAATTGTTGACGCACGCCTTAAGCATGTTCAAAGAACACTTTTCTTTTTTACTTAATTACACATGTATGCATGGAAAATGTCTGGAGATAGCTTTTTGTATTACCAGTGTGCGAGGAATGTCATACGACGAAGAGAGTGTCTGCAGACTGTATTTTGTATGATGTGTTAGCAGTGTGAACGCGGATTTAGACTGTGAGCCTGTCAAACACGTTTTTCTTGCCCGACAGCTCTCGCAGTCGCGCACCGTCGAACACTTCTTTTAGTGAGCAGCACTTTGCTTTCTGCATTATAACGCCCCTCTGCACTCGTTAACGAGCGAGATAAGTAATTGTGTTCATCTGCGTTTTCAAACGTCTGCGTGAGCAGTGAGGCTTTCAACGGTTTCGTACTCCGAATGAGCACTTCTCAAGTTGAGTAAACGTAAGAAACTTGAAACGCGATTCATGCAAAGGATGGTAAGTGCCCCAGCCCGAACATAAAATCAAACGATTTTACGGTGGCACTCCTGAGCACATATAGATCAATACAAGGGCTCCACAGAACTTTATAACAAGAGTGGGAACGGCTCCGCGAACGAAGCGCCTGCCAGAATGCAAAGCGAACACCGACACTGCGTGCTGTTTTTACGCCGAAAAGCATTACTGGGGAGGTTTAGCAGAGCGTTCCGATCTCTGATAACCATACCCGATACCCTTCCGACGTCTTTGGGCACGCGTAGTATGGTTATCGGGGATCGATCGTTGTCGGACATATCGGAATGATCTACTAAAACTTACTATCGACGTGGACTATCGATGTATTTGTGCGAGGTAGTGGCCAGCTAAATTTAGTGTAAACTGTCCTCCGCTAATTTTAGCGAAAACGTTTCTTAGGCTAAATTTAGCGGAAAATGCTTATTCGCTAAATATAGCTGGGAATCACAGTGTTAGTAACACTGTGACGTCACGATGTCATATGATGTCACGTGACGTCACGATTTCCCCCTGTATTTAGCGGGAAAATTTCTCCGCTAAATCTTTCCGGAAATTTAATGTCACGTGGCAGCATAGTAATGTCGCGTGACGTCGAAGTGGAAGGAGATGTCACAGTGTTGCAGTAACATCGTCCGCAAAGTTTAACGGCACGCGAGTCCGCCGCAGATATAAAACACGGCAGTGTACGTAACTGCGAGAAGTAGAGTATGCACCGCATCGACCAACGCCGCGGTTCGTTCGCTGAGCACGGTAAGGACCCGTGATGTTATTGTTGTCGTCGTTTTTTGCAAAATACCTTTTGGATTAGACTATGCTCGCTTGTCACACCTAGAAATAAATTAAGTTTTGCGATTCATGCGCTGTGGGAAATAGTCCTTACAAGGTTTGGTTGTCGAAGGAAGAGAGGGAGAGAGAGAATGCAAGTTATTAAACAACACAAGTTAAGTATTCAGAATGACCTTGGCTTGGTGTACCCAGGCAGTTTGATCTTCTAGTTGCTCTGACGCCAGCCAGGTACTGCAGGAGGTGGGATGGGGTTAGGGGAGGAATGAGGCAGATTCAGCAACCTAGGAACTGTAGAAGGCAATGTCCTGCATTGGCGTGTAGGGAGGGACATTTAGGGCTGGAGAGATCGGAGCGGCGTCCAAAGTGGTAGAGCCTAGCGGGGGTTAGAAGGGTATTTGTTTGGATATTCTTAAGGATGTGGGTTTGCGTCATATCGAGGTTAGGGTGGGGCCAAGGTAGGCTTTGCTGAGAGTTTCGGAGCTGTTTGTTTCGAAGTAAGGGGCGAAGCCTTTGGCGTTTTGAATGTAGTACGTCTTGATAAAATAACATATATATAATCTAAGATGCACGTACATGATTATTAAGTCAACACGTAAAGGGGGAAATGAGAAACGTTCCGCCAGAGGCCGGACTCCTTTTTTACTATGGTTCTTGAGGTGCATACGAGTATAGTGTTCGTGTTCACATCCGCGCGTGGCCCCCGACCGAAACTTTGGGAGGCAGCGTCCAGCGAAGCGCGGCAAACGGCGAAGAATGATTCTGGGTTGGCGACTGACCTCGAAGGAGACAGATGACTCGGGTCTCCGGATTAACCGACGCAGAGGCGGCCTCGCTCTTGTCTCCCTTCTTCTAACAGGAAATAACATCCAGGATTAGACCGCCTGACTGAAGCTCGTTTCTCTTACTTTATGACACTGAGGCACAGCTTTCGTCTTCAGCCACCGCGGCTCCAAGTGTTTTTTTTTTTTTCCGATATTGTTGTTTTATAGAGAACTGTGGGCGGCTGTGGTCGCTGCGGTTCGGTCGATATCTACTTGGAACCTCGTAGATAGTTTGTTTCTAAAAAAAATTGTGAATGCCGCATTTTTTTTTAACTTCCGTCTGATGCTTTGTAAGATGTACTCGTGACTATCGGTTAATAAGCGAATTGTCACGGCGGTATGTAGAAAGTAGCATTGCAAACACGGTTACTGTGTTTCTCTGTTGGTATCTTTGGTGTATACATATACAGGGTGTTTTTACCTATTTGTAAAAAAGCTGTGAAAGCTACACTTATGCGGTTTGTGCAGGTGAGTTATACGACCAAGAGCCCATAGTATAGAGAGACAGTCGCAACTATTAGTCGGCTAATTAAGTAAAATTTGTTCATTACCTTTTTAATTGTTGTAAAATAGACGTTCAGTTCCAATTAAAAACTTGCTGAGCATCATCGAAAACCATCTAAATAAACTCTTTTTAGAAGGATATAATGCCGGGGCAGAATTTTACGGCGTTCTGTAAAAACGCTTTATTTGGACGCATTTCTAGATTTCGGTTTCTTATCGGATCGCATCTACGCGCCCGCAGTCCTGATGTACCGTGTAATCGAGTGTTGTTCACTGCTTCCTGATCGACATTACTAAAGAAGGAAAATATTTTATGAAGGCCCTTGATTACCTCAGACGCCATATAGACCCTTTACAAAAAACAGCGCCATCTGTTGAACGCAGCGGCAATCAGCGTCAGCCGCCATCTTGCAGGGTTGGCGGCGGCAGCGCCGATATCAGTTGACATCGCGTGACTGGCGTGCGGCGCGTGCATTTTCGACCACGTGTGTGATGCCTACCTACTGCTGCGTGCCCCTCTGTAAACAGAGTGGGTATTTGGACTCGTCCGGAACAAGGGTACGTACTTATCGATGTTCGCGTTATGTTTTGACAGGTTTAGACACGATCGCGCGGCCAACAAAAGTAAAAGCCGGCACTGAGTATCGTGCCTTGCATCCCCTGTTCCTAAGTGCAGTTTGCAGCATTCGTAGTCCGATCCCTTGTTTCAGCTAGGAGGAGACTACACAGTATCACTGACTGATACTTTCCACACTCGGTGGGTGATGTGGTGATGCAATGTAGCTCAAGGGTGTAGCGAAGCATGTTCCTGCACTGAACAAAATAGGAATGTCATGATCCTTTTCATGCAAAAAATGACATGTACGAAGTGCACAAAAAAAAGAAGAAAATATGCACTTATTTGCAGACAAATTTTGAAAAATAAACTGTGTCAAAGAAGCCATCATGCTGTCTCTTTAAAAAAACATAGTAATAATGTATAGCATTTTGACGCCGGTGATGTTCACAAGTTGCTGTCGCGAATGCTCCCATCGCATCGCGGCGTGAAAATGACTGCGATTTGAGTCAAAAAGCGACAGGGATCACGTTATTTTGGAGAAGAATCGCAGCGTGCAAAATGGGGTTAAAGAGCGCGAAGCAGCACGAAAGAGCAATTACATTTCGCAATCGCTAGTAGTAGTACACTGTTAGTCAGTACGACTAGCGTAGCGCAAAGCTACTTATTTGAGGCAGCAACAAAGAAAGTGAACGTCTGTGTTCGGCCTGCCTGCCCCCGTAAAAATATTTTTTCGTGGTACAAAATACGCACAGCCAACGATCGGCGAGAACCTCAGCGATATCTGTTCGACGATCGCTGGCCGGTTGCTTTTCTCAGCGAGTGACACCTATGCGAATCAAAGTCTGTCGAATTTTGCAATATCGAAGGTGCTCTTACTTTTTTCTCGCGTAGTTTGCCTTCACGGACGACGAGATGACAAACCCCTCCACAAGGAAATTGTAACTTCTCTCGAAGCAACGCACCGATTCCGATCGACTCTCGTAGAAACGTTCCACTTCGTTGTCTTTCACAGCTGGAAGTTGGGAGATGTCGGTTACCCAACCGGTGATGGGGAAAACCCCGCTTGTAGCCATGCAGGAGCGAGGTAAATAAGAAAGTGTCGTTGGAGAGAGCAGCACCTACAGCCGCACGCGCGTCCGGGCGTCCGGAACAACCCTGCAAGATGGTGTCGGCCGCCCAATGTTGCGGCACTCGTTTAGCGGATTTTCACCGTTGCCAGACATTTTGAAAGGGGTCTATAAGGGCTGTGCTTAGGATTTCAAACGGCAGCCTTAAAAACTTTGATGAAACTTGTGATGACGTGAACGAAATTATGAGCAAAATGGAAGAACTCCGGAAAAAGGACATAGACTGTTGAAAAGAACGAAGGAATAACTGCAGAGAACCGAAGATTATGCGACCAAATCGAAGAGCTTGAGCAGTCCCAACGCTTTAACAACGTAAAAGTAAAAGGTATGTTTGAAACCGGAGACGCATACCACATTGTCATAAGAATTGGGACCCTTCTGAACGAGCCGATTTCAAACTCGGATCTTGACGTGTGCACCGAGTTCCTACCTTTAAACCTCCAGGAACAGCATATTTGTCCGCTTTATTCAGCGCACAAAACAAGACAGAATCGTGCAGAAATGCCAAATCAAACAAACAGAGGTTAACACATAAAGAACTTGATTATGGTGGTCACAGCAGCCTATTTTATGTAAACGAACATTTAACAAGCTGGAACAAAAGGCTACTGGGTGCTACCACCGCCAAGAAAAAGAGCGTGGGTTGGAAGTTCGGTCTTGAATAGGCCATATGCGAAAATGAATAGCGCCATCTGGTTTGCCGTGTGCGAACTTCATATGTCCGCCATGTTGGGGGGTGCTCCGCCGTACTGTCCGTACTCGCCTGAGTGCCCGAGCTTGCGTCCTAGCGTCCTAGCCGCGTTGGCTGCGTCACCTACTTTGCTGAAGCGGAAGCAGGCGGAAGGTGCAAGCTCCAGAAGTATGCCCTGGTACTGCTGTGTTCCGCGATGCACGCAGAGTAGCTACAAAGATTCCTTCGGAAACAACGTGCTCTTCATACGCGCGTAATTTTGTTATAGTGAACGGCCATCCGGCCATCGCGATTTCTTACAACCGTTTAGAGCTGTTCCGCGGTTTGTTGAACGCCTCTCGTGCGAGTTGCTTCTCACAGCAGAATGACTGCTCCCGTACAAGTACGTTTCTCGTGCGCGCGCAGCCACTGCGCCAAGAACGTCAGTGCCCTCGCGCTGAAAGCGAGAATATCGAAGGTGGGAGTGCATCCAGAAAATCTCGTTTTGGCAGCTGCAACGTAAGGGTTGGTGCTTCGCGCTACCTCTTCGATAGACTTTTAGCGCGTGCCCGGAACGGTATCGAGAATCGAAAGACTAGGAGCCACCGCTACCGCTCCGATGTTTGTGCCTGTTGGAGGTCGTCTTCGACTCGTAGTACGAATCCACAAACCCATCCCGGGAGTTCTAGCAGCTCGGAAAGGTCCCGAGTCCAGTCCGATGCCATCGCAAGAACTAATAACTACGAAGCGTTTACTAGAAGGGGCGAGACGATGCAGCAAAGAGCACGACACAAGATAACAGGAACCCCCCAACATGGCGACGCGTCTTTCCCGAGTATGATGATGATGATGATGATAGCTACAAAGAATTTCGCATATGGTCTATAGCTCAAAGGACGAGACGGCAAGCGTTTTCAGATCCGCTGTCATGTCTGATGTTGGAAAAATAGAAAAATATAAACGTAACTAGATCTCCCAGATAGCAAACAAAAAATGATGATGAAAGACGCACAACCAAAGTTTGACTATTTTGATTGTCAAGCATTCAATAAAAAGTATAAAGGAAGTGATGGACAGTTCTCAACAATACATTTAAACATGAGAAACATTAAAAATTAGATTGACAATCTGGAAATATTTTTGCAGTCTTTGAGTGTCGAATTTAGTGCTATTGTGCTTACAGAAACCTGGTTAACGAAAGAGGATATCCCATATCTTCACGGGTACAAATGCGAAGCGTGTGCCAAGAAAATAAAAGAGGTGACGGTATAGCTATCTACCTTAAAGATACTTGCAGTACCGGGTTATGGACGACCTTACAAGAATAAATGAAGTTAGAGAAAGCTAACTTGTTGAGTATCGAACACCGTAGTTGGTGCTTTTATATGCCGCCGTCGGGCAATGCGTATTAATTTATGGCATTTACCAAAAACGCGCTGTGCTTTCTTGGATCTGTATCCACCTCACTTGTAATTCTCGGAGATATAAATGCAAATGTACTTTCGGACGATCATTATGCGAGAGAATTCCAAGGGGTAATTCAATAAGATGAATTTAGCAATAAAAATCGATGCTACGGCCTCTGCTATCATATTCAATATTATCGACCCTTTACCAAAATTCTGTATAGTGGTATGCTACAAATATAAAACAGAATCGTGGCACAAAAGATTTGGTACCGCACAATAAATAAATAAACGCTAAGGATTTTCGGCTGCCTAATAAAGCAAGAAAGTTGGGTTGAAGTTTATAAAGAATGCAGTCCTTCAGTTTCCTATAAGATCTTCTGACAAAATGTAAGCATTGTTATGATGCAGTTTTATTTCTCCGGGAAAGTAAAGAAAGGCCTAGAAAGATTAGAAAACCATGGATAACTGGCGAATTGTGTAAAAGAATACGAAAAAAAAGTGCAAGTATCATGCTTTTATAGATAATCGTGGTCCCGATCCATTGGGTGGGTTCAAAAAATGTAGAAACAAATTAAACTCCGACCTAAGAAAAGCAAAATGTGATTATTATCAAAAATAAATTTCTGCATATTCACAATGACCACAAAAACATATGGTACATGATTATCTATTTAACGAGCAGAAGCATACACGCAGCAGTGTGAAGAAAATATTAATAAAGAACGTACGTGTCGTCGGTATAGAATATACAGACGAAATGAATCGACATTTTATTAGCATAAACACGTGCTTGGAAAAAATGCATGCTGAGATAACTGCATGCTGGCGAGAAATCAAATGGCATCTATCATGCTTATTCCAAAGACACCAACTGAAATTGATAAAATAACAGGAAGTTTAGGAAATGATGTTGCAGCTGGAGATTATGAAATAAAAGCACTACCAATGAAGTACATTGTTAGCATAATAGGTCCTATATTATCCCATATAATAAATACGATGCTGGAGTGCGGTGTTTTTCCTGATAAATTAAAAATAGAGAAAGTAACTCTTGTCTACAAGGGAGGTCAAGAGATCTCCATTAAAAATATAGGCCCATTTCAGTTCTTCCACTTTTCTGAAAGATTTTAGAGCGTGTAATTAACGATTTTTAAAACAAAACATCATCATATAATAAGTCCTACTCAATATGTTTTCCATAAGTATAAGTCTACAGAACAAACACTGATCGACATAAAAAATAAAATTGCCAAAAATATTAAAAACAAATTGTTCACACCTGGTTTATTTTCGATTTAAAAAAACAAGCATTTGACACCGTACCACACTATAGTTTACTTAAAAAACTTAATATAGTTTACGAAGAATGGGACTAAAGTTAATTAAAAGTTTTGTCCTATCACGGTTTGTCCTTTCATTTGTACCTTTTGCGCTGTTTTATCTCATTATGTTTAACAACTACCACCTAGCCCAGCTCTCAATCTTACTAAAAGCTATCTTACTGAACTCTATCAAGTATGTATGCTTAAATAATAAGTCATCGAGCAAAATAAAAATACAACATGGTGTTCCCAAGATTTTCTTTAAGACGTCTGCTATTTTTGTTGTATATAAACCATACATCGGAAATATCAGGCTACCCTCAGTTAACAATGTACGCAAACGACACAAATGCTTTTCTTTTTTGCTTGTGAGACAAAACAGTTTGTAGAAAACTAGCGAATGATTATCTTTTAAAACCCTCAAGGTCATTAGAAACCTATAATTTAAGTCGAAATGTTAGCAAAACTGAGCATGTTATTTTTAAGTCAATAAATGAACGCTATCATAGCACTATCAATACCATTTGAAGGCACGTTGCTGAAGCATGTTAAAGAGCAAAATTTGTTGGGGTGCTTTACTTAGGACCTTTATGGCCCACTCATATTAATAGGCTCAAAGCTCATCTATCCCGAGTTACTAAAAGCATTTAGAAAATACAAAATTTGCTACCTATCTTTGAGAGTAAGGGTAGGTGAAACGAATGTGTGGGTGGACAGCGTTGTAATTAACTTTGAATTCCTGCAGGTCCGCCTCGCCATGTGTCCAGATAATAAATATATCATCTATGAATCTTTTGTGTAGCAGTGGTTTTAGAGGTAGTCGCAGAAAGAGTTTGTGCGACATGTATATATATATAGTATATTATATACATTCAAAATGTTATCCATAAAAGCGCACACATTTTCACTATTTACAGCATCCGTGGTTTAGGCAGTTCCATTGATTGGTACACTTAACAGAGTTTCTAAAGAAGTCCGTCGATGAGGCTACAATTACTTTGTTATATTTCGTACTATTTGCGGTGTTGTTTGCATAGCTAACATATTTTGGAGATACCAACAAATTATTGACCATGTAGCAATTTTAAAAGAATATTTTATTCAGTCTAACATTATATTAGTACTTGAGGTCAGAAGGTTCGCATCAGCACTTCAGTAGGAAGAAAATCAGTAAATCTAGTGCCACTAAATGCAGCTGCGCTTAGGTATCAACACTCCGTTCCCCGACATGTTGTAGGCGCTACTATTCTGGCTTGTATGCAGAGCAGACGCAACTGCCGACCGTCATGATTCAAAAAGTGCGACTTCCTCGGCATTAGAATCGGTGTAGAAAGGTCATGCAATATTGCTTTGCTCTGTCGCGAACTGTTTAATCATTTGTCGAGGGCGGAAAAAGCGTTTCCTGTGATTTTAGATAAAGCTCAAGATAGCTGGCAACCATAATTTACGACAGAATATGGCCAAGTGTAATAACTCTGAAGCGTAGCTTATTTAGTGGCACTAAGCGACTTGATGCCGATAGAATATAGTTGGGGCAGCTTCACTTTGCATGCGTTCGATTTTCTAAATGTTTCGTTTCGTGAATGGTTCCCAAACTGTGATTGAATATTCGCTGGACGAATATAACTTGTCCAACAGGCACCAACAGCTTCCACCGCGTGTCAGCCTTAAGGGTGACCAAAATATAATCGAGGCTTCTCTCTCCCCTACTCATCTCACTCATCTTTCATCTCCGGCCCAATCTTCTCCGTTCTCCGAAGGATCTGGCGGCCACTTTGGTGAATCTGTGGATGCTAGGTTCCTTCTGATGCAGATAGAAAAATGGCCCTCTGGCCGAGCTCCTGAACAAGTTCCTGAGATGATCGGCGAGCCGAGCGCAGTGTTAATCATTTCCTCGGTCGGCACCCGCGGCACTTTGTTTCCATCCCCACGATGGACCGTCGTGGAGGCTTCACCGCCATCGTAGCCAATCACACGCTGCTGCAACTGGAGTACCACGTGACGTTAGTGATTTTCGGGAGGGGCCCGCCATGCCGGGTGATTGTCACGCGTGACATCGGGAAGTGGGATACATGCTGCCAGAGCGTCACGCGACATTTTGGAGGGGACGCTGCGATAGCGTGGGAGCGCCGCCTGGTCTCGTGGGAGACGGACGCGCGCCGACGCTTGCATGGAGCTGCTATATGCCGCGGGATCTGGTCACGCAGTAGGATTGGCTGGGATAGTTTGTAGCGTCCGTTGCGGTC
>JAZHYW010046580.1:0-17886 GCA_037355805.1 Ixodes ricinus
AAATATATCATAAATCACGTTACTTTTATCGCTTATCAAGCTGATAGAATGGGCAGGACACCCCTGAGCGGGCGGTTCCATGTTGCGCCACGTGACTAGCTTAGTTTCACGCGAAATGCCACCAGTCCTAGCGCTCCCCGAAGAAAGCCGCACGCTCGCGCGTTATAGAACAAAGTGTGATTAGCACTGTACCTTCTGTCACGTACACGTAGATCTCACGCCGCTCTAAGGCGCTGGATCTACAGGCCGGTCGGCGTTCGCGCGATATTGTTAAAACACCTGGAGCCTTTGCAGCAATTCTAAGTTTTTCGGTGGTTAGAGTTAACCTCATACATAGCTGGCAAGTAGTCGCCATTATTTGGTACTGACGGTTATTTCTACTTTACTGGTTTCTTCGGAATACAACTTCGGCAGTGCGCAACTATAACACGGCGAACCGAACGCCCGCAGCGCATCAAATACTGACATGGCCGCGAATGACGTGCAAGCTATGTATTTTGTTTTTCCTTTCACATAAAAGAGCCTTTGTAGACCCTGAACAGATTAGGTTAAGACATGCAAAATTGATGGTTGAAGCGCGAAAGGGGTGGGACGGGGACAGAGAGTTTGGGGTTTTTTGCCGGGGAATAGGAGACGGGGCAATTTAACCCGGGGTATCTTTTAAACCTGGGGCTAAAAACTCGGGGCTTCTGCGACGGGGATTTTGAAACTGGGTCAATCGTGCTACACTCCGTCTGGCACACCCTCCACCGCCATCGAATTCGCCCCTCGGCTCAAGCGTATACTACGTTCCAACGAATATGCGGAAAGACGACCAAGTTCCGCCTGCAAAATTCACCTAACTTCGCCAAGACGTCGAACAACCGCCACGGTGGGTCTCTTGGGAATCATCTAAAGGCTGGGGATTAAAACGTTCCAGGTATGTAGTACAAAAAAGACAGCAGCTTACTCGGCCTGCGACGTCCCGTCCGCCATCTTGTTTGCGATGCGCGACGAAAGAAAACAAAAAGTCCGACGGGGCCCGTTCGAGTTTCGCAGACGTATCCCGGTTCCTCGTTCAGATAACCGCGGCATTCTCGAAGCAGCGCACAGTCGCCCATGGCAACGTGATAACCATATCCGTGGGAGCTGGCGTCGCCCTACCCATGTTAAGATTAAAGCTGAATCAAATCGCAAAGAGAGCGTTCAAAAAGTAGCGTGATTTCATGATGTTTCTTTGTTCGTATGCTTGTGAGCGGGTTTTGGACCCCGGGCAGATTGCAAGAGAGGGGGCACCGGGAGTGCTCCTCTAAGCTCCTTCGGAGGTCACCTTTTTAATGGAAAGAACGCCATACAACGGCATTTTGGAAGAAATGTAGAAATGTTTAGTTTTTGGTGACATGGCAGAAATTGGGTCCAGCAAAACAAATTTGTGCAACGCTTGGCCCGTCACGTCATCTTTTTCCAGACCTCCCCCACCCCGCCCCGTTCTTACTTGCCACTATCGGTTCTAGCTGCCGCGCCAAGGCGCCAATCCGACACCTTTTGTTGGCAGACAAAGGCCGAAAGTCGGCTAATCTGCTTCGTTACCCGTCTTGTACACGTTACTAAAAAAGGTAATCGATTACAATTACTATTACTCTTGGCTAAAAAGTATTCGATTAGATTACTTGATTACTCGACAGCAAAAGTAATTAGACGTTACTTTAAGAAGTAACCGTTACTTTTTCGATTACTTTATTGTGTGAAGACTTACATCTTTAGCGCTCATAACAATGAACTACCTCCGATCTCGAAACTTTGCTTGTCACAAAGACAACGTAGGGCAGATATGGGATCTTGACGTGCATTTGAACTGGCTTTGTTATATTTCGCATCCGCTTTAGACATTCTTCGGTTCTGGTTCTCCTATGGGCTGCGAGTAAGTACCGTAAGCAGGATTTTTTTTAATGTATGTGTGTGTGTGCGTGAGGGGGCTAGTTTGAACGAAGGACTTACAAAGCTACGTTCTGCTCCCTCTAACTTCGCCCAGAATGGCCTTTGTCACGCACTGGGGCTTCCCTGGGGCTGCCCAATCCCAGTCCCAGCTCGAAAAAAAAAAGGACGTTCCACAGAAACTTTACATACAAAGGGGTTGACCTCGTTTCCTACAGATCCGCAAAAATCTTTTTTTTTTTTCTGTTCGAAAAAAGTAGCAAATTTTATTTTTGTCATTTCAGAAAAAAAAGGTGTGTGGGGACCGGGGGGGGGGGGGGAGGGGGGGGGGGGGGTCCCGTGGAAAAATAGTAACGGTTAGAAGTAATTTTTATTACTTCAAAAAGTAATCAGATTACTCTTGTGATTACTGCCTAATAAAAGTAATCAACTGATTACAAAATTACTCAAAAAAGTAATCGATTACAAGTAATTTGATTACTTGTAATGCGTACAGTACAAGTCTGTATCGTTACTTTGTGTTGTTTACTCAGGTAAGTTCATCCTTGGAAATGAACAGCCTTTGGCACCCTTTTTCACAAAGTCTTAGCACGATATGTTAAGCCGAGGTCACACTGATTATATATCGTACAAAACAGAGTCTGCGCACAGATTCGGAACGCGGGTTACCGCGATATCAGTGCTTGGAATGCCGCCTGGCAATGAGTACAGGGAGAAACGTTTGGCACGGGGCATTCGAACCACGGATATTGCGGTGACTCCGGTTTGCAGACTGTCTTGTGCAGGATGTATGAGAAGTGTGACCCCGGCTTTAAAATTTCGATTTATGCGATGGCATTAAAGCGCTAACGATTCCTTTGACTCAACTTGTATAGCCAACCTCCAGGATATAAAGTCAAGCGTACTGTGACACGCTGGTCTCCTTTGACCCATTTTGCTGACACTTCGGCGATCCCTCCACTGTATGTTAGTAAGCAAAGAAATCACCGCTTACGCTCTCTTTCACATTCAATAAACACTGCAAAAAAATTTAAAAAGCAAGAAATTGGACACGTATTTTTTAAAACAATTTTTCAACGGTGCAGAAGGGGAGGTCGCAGCCCGCGCTAAGCCTCATCTCGTGCTTACAAGGTACTTACATCTCTCATTGGCTGGAGAGATGATTGACGTATGAAAGGTTGGTTGCAAACTTCTATCTCCGTGCCGTAATAGCATTTTAATCGACTCTTCTTTAATGCTTGAAAAGCAAATAATCACGGTATATAGTCATTGTTGTTTTCAAATGTATTCTTAAATTGCTTCTCCCGCTTTTGTTGGAAACGTTAACAAACGTGGCTTCCGGCGTCTGCAGAGTGCTGAACGAGCGAAGCTCGTTGAGCTCGTCAATTTTAATGGGGTGCGAGTGGTTTCGAGTTCACGGAGGTGTTTAGAGGAAGATCTCCTTAACCGGCGTAGTTTACAAACAACAACTGTCACAAGTAAACACCTTCGGAACCGCTGTACGGATGCTTGTTCTCGTAGCGGGACTGGCCTGGCTTCATAGCGTCCCAGATCAACTGCTTGCATATATATGGCTTGACATCTCTCTCGGCCGTGATGATGATGAATAAAGATGTTGGTTCCCGCACAAAACGGCCCCGCTACTCTGGGTATTGTGCAACCGTTGTGATTGTAACCATAGTTTAATACCGAGAAGATACCTACCTTCACGGGTAAGAATTTGCCAGTCATTTGGCTAGAGGCAATCGGGCGTAAGTTTGTCTATCTTTCCCGTCATTTCACTTCGAAAAGCAAGTCGATCTCAAGTTTTGCAGCGCACCTGGCCTACCAAAGCGAATATTCTTACGTCACGTTTTAAATGTGCGTCATGACGCTTACCCACCTTGCTCAAGGATGCAATGCAAAAAAAATACACAAGAACACTAAAGCTGGAAGAACTGCATATTTACTTTTTTTTAGAGCGCAGCTCTTAGGCGCCCGTTTCCGGCTTGAGCGGCGTCGGCGTAACCGCGCGGTGCATTATGGGACGCGTGACGTCACTGATGATGCCGCCAGTGACATCACTAGTGACGTCAATCATCGTCACTGATGACGTCGTCGTCATCCGCATCGTCATGGTCACTTATGACGTCATCAGTGACGTCACTGATGACGTCATCCGCATCCGCATCGTCATCACTGATGACGTCATCGATGACGTCACTGATGACGGCATCCGCATCGTCATCGTCATCATCACTGATGACGTCATCTGTGAATCGGCATCCGCGTCGTCATTGTCACTGATGACGTCATCCGCACCGTCATCGTCATGTGACCCCCCCTCGAGGTCATGTGACCCCCCCCCCGAGATCACGTGCGGACCCCCCCCCGACGTCATGTGACCCCCCTGGTTACGTGACCCCCCCCCCCAAAGTCCTTTTGACCTCCCCCCCCCCAGTACCCTTCCGTCCTCCTCCACTAGAGCTGTGCTCTGATTCGGCGTTACGGGGAGTTGTAAACGGCTTTCACTTTTTTTTTCTAGTCTTTTTCGGTTGCTTATTACTGCACATCGATAGGTGCTGAGCTACGCTTGTAGTGCAGAGCGCAGTTCGTCTGCTTCTTGCAGAGGGGTTGCGATGATGTCAGAACGCCGAGCTTTTATTGGCTGTTTGAAAAAATAGTGGGTAGACCTCAAGGCATCTAGCATTGAGGTCTACCAGCTATTCTTTCAATGAAAGCCGATCGGAGCTCAGCGTCGTTCTGACCTCACCGCCACACCTGCACAAGAAGCAGACGACTCGCTCTACGCATTGAATCTTGGCTCGTGCATGATAGAAGGCTAGAACGCCGCGTTCGTGGTCGAGTCTTTCTGAGTGTTGCAGAAGCTCTAGACGGGGGCGGAATAACAGACGGACGGACGCGAAAACGGGACGCCGACGCGCAGCTTTCGTGTTCGCTTCTCACGGGCATTGCAGACGACACAGACGGTGGTGAAATAGCAGACTATGCCGGAGGCCGCCGCGCGTCTGCTCCAGTGTTGGGAAGTACTTCAAGTACA
This sequence comes from Ixodes ricinus, assembly GCA_037355805.1. Classification (NCBI taxonomy): domain Eukaryota; kingdom Metazoa; phylum Arthropoda; class Arachnida; order Ixodida; family Ixodidae; genus Ixodes; species Ixodes ricinus. The sequence goes on from JAZHYW010046580.1 coordinate 4,955, forward strand.
TTGTACTTAAAGTACTACTTCAAGTAGGTTTAGGAAACTTGTACTTTTAGCCTGAAGTACATTCTCTGAGTATGTACTTGTACTTTACTTTAAAGTTTTTTTTTGGTACTTTCCAAGGAAAGTTCAATTCCCAACTTCAAAGTACATTCCCGAAATTTGGTTTTGTTAAATATCTATCACTGAGATGATGCTTTGTCAACTCACGAAGTTATACTGGGAGGGATATTCTACTCTCACCAGAAACGTGGGCAGACAACGCATCGTTCCGTCTGTTCTGGGGGCGGCAACTTTCCAGTAGCTTTTGGAGTGACTTCTCGGTTCGGTCAGCATGCAAATGAGGAGGTTTAAAATATTACGAGAGCAAAATTAATTATAATATAGCACATGAAGCTGTGGTGCGGAACAATTAAACTTTTCAAGTCGAATAAAAAGACAACAGAGGAGAACGTGACAATGTTTTGAGACATTTTCTTTTGTCTTTTCCTTCGACTTGGAGGTTCCCTAAATTTTTCGCACCCCATTCTCAGGTGATTAATTATCACCAGCTCGCTTTCACACTCACTGTTTTTTTTCATCAAAGTGAGGACACTCCTCTACGAGAGGATTGCTTGCGGAAGCTACGGGGCTGACGTCATGCTCTCTCCTAGTACATTTAACCCCCTTCGGTGCAACAATCCAGTGGGAAGCATCCTAATTCAGAGGAGGGACTTCTGAATTTGGCTCATTTCTTGAAGATAACTACTCCGTGGCCACTTGACTTTATCAAATATCCGCCGCTGTTTTTGAAAGTAGGTGATGCACACCTGATTACCCCTGGGCAATGCATACCAGTTAAAAATCACTGTATAGGTGAATGGAAGGGTATCATGAAAGACTGTCAAAATATACTTTACTTTGGACGTACATTTTATTTATGGTACTTTACTTCAGGTACATTGCACCCAGTGTACTTACTACTTTAGCTTAAAGAACATCATGTCTCATTTACTTTGTACTTTACTTGAAGTAACTTTTAGATGTACTTTACCCAACACTGGTCTGCTCACACGACTAGCAGGCAGTATCAGACGCCAGACTAGACGAACCGGATGTTGCGAAAGGGAGACACTAGACTTGTCAACGTTGTGAGCGTGTTCGGTCAAGAAGCCAAGCCAGTCCAGTAGTAATGGGTGGGGTCACTGATTTGTGGGTGGGGGTAAGAGCGGCCGCCATGACAAGTATGACTTCCACCTCAAATTGCGTCTGATAACGCAAATATTGCGCGAAAAAAACTTTTCGTGGCAAAATTAATAAAGACAAATACAAATCCAAAATAAGATTTAAAAAAATATTTTTATTACATTGTATTGTTTTTATTGCACGGCCTTTCTAAATCAGAAGAGAGTTCAGTTTAGAAAGGCCTGTGAACATAGTGTGACGTCATCACACCACGACCGAGTGCCGGCACAGATCGGACATCAGCGCCGAGTCAACGTGCAGCTGGCACTAGTGTCTAGGCGCGTTATCGAAGAAAAATAAAGAAATACGTTATTCGGAATTTGCAAATAAAAGGAACGCGTTACAAACCTAGGTTGTGCTAAAGTTGGCAATGTTACTTTTCGTGCTCATTCTTATCTCTGAATTGAAACTTTTTACTCTTCACGTTAGAAGTATTCCCAACCTCTCTATTTCAAGAAAAGTATAAAGGCCGCCGTCGGCTACTTATCGTCTGCTATGAGCAATCATTTTGATGGTGCGATAAAAATGTGGTGAACGCTCCTATAGGGTGTATTCACTGGCGGTCATATCCGTGTGCGCTAATGCTAAGCACGTGCTGATGGCTATAGCTTCCACAGTTATTTTGCAACGTGCACCCCGCACCATCAAGATCGCCGGTCTTGACAGCCTATCAATGTGAGCTCGTTCTAAGCATGCGCTCTGAACAGTGACCTCAAATATGGCTAGGGTGCCTACATGTCTGTCACGATCCTCATGACAATGATTGCGCCGCGGCCGCGATCGAAGACAAGAAGATTTGGAAGAGAACGAGGTGGGGCGCGCGCGACCGAGCAGGTTTTTTGGAAGCTAAGCACGGACCGCAACGGTCGGCCTGCAGATCGCTCAAGAGCTGCTACGGTCAGCGGAGCGCTGAGTCTAGCGGTCTGGTCGACGGAACCTTCGCCGGACTCCGACACGTGGGGCTGCCATGCACAGCTCCCAGCCAAGTCTGCGCTACGACCTCTAACCATCGAGGCGAAGGCAACCGCCTTCACGAGGACACGCCACGGAGGACTCGTGAGCGAGATTCACCTGATGTGTCTATGACTTGACGGAACTTTGATTAGTGTTGAGACGCGTATAGAGATTTCTTTATTGTGCTTTTTTTTCATGTAATTCCCTTTCTTTTCTGACGGTTTACTTTTATCTTTCTTTCTCATATTAATTATTCCGCTCCTTTAAATAATATAACGCATTTCTCATTCCCGAAACTCTCATGGTCTTTGTCTTCCTCTTTTCCCAACGGGCGTGACAATGTCTGTCTGTCTCAGGGTGAAGACATCCATTGTTGCACTGAATGTGTCAGCGCGTGACGCTCTCGCGCACTCGGTGCGTGACCTGGGCGATAAAATGGCGTCTATGCATTAGCCAAAGCTACGCGCTCGAGCTGAGTGACACCGGATTGCGCGCACTTCAAAATGCATAAAAAAAACGATTGGGCGTAAAAATGGCTGAGATGTCACCACTCAGGCAAAAGCGCGCGCTTGTATGAAGGCACTCTAAATATGGCGGCCAAAGAATGCCCCCTATTGGCGACGTGCGTGACTGAAATCGTCGCTGTGGTCGGTCTTCTATGATTGGCCGAATGATGACTTTGACGTCAGCAAACGGATTTCTCATTGACGGAAATAAGAGGAATGGAAGAACTTTAATTTTGGCGGTGTTGGCAGTGTTGGTTTCGGAGCGCAGTGATTTCAGGCTTCAACCATGCTAATTACAGACACCATCGAACTTGTTGTTCGCAAGGTAATGACGTCACGAGAGGGAACCATAGGAGGGCGCCACCAAAACATCTCGCTGCCGATAGCGCTCCGCTGTATGCGTGAACAGGCCCTAATGTTCATGAAGACTTGAATACAATTACCTTTTCTTGTTCACGGTTCCACCTGAATGCTCGGGCAAAATAGCGCGAAATAAAAAGGTAAAAACGCCAGAATTCATATAACTTGGCACTTAGAAACACAAAAACTATTTCAAATGTAATGGCTTTTTTTTCTGAGGGGGGTGGGGGGATATTAGTTACGTAACAACGATACCATTCCTTGAAATCAGTAACGCAAGTACGTGATCCGTTACTGTTCATAAAAAATTTAACTTGTAAGTTACTAATTTAAAGGAATAGCAAACCGTTACCGGTAACGCTACAGCTAACGCGTTACGCCAAGACGGCTGGCACACGTTCACCAGTTTGTCGACGGCGCCTGGTGTCAGGCTCGACCTGATTTCGCTGGCAATCGTAGCGTAATGACATGTCACTAAGGCAAGGACGTGGACAGCATACTGTTGGCTAGGCATATTCATACTACGACTTCGAGTCAATTATAAGATGAGTGAACCTATAAATTTCAAGCAATATCAGAATTGCGGTACATCGAATGTTGCATGCGCACCAACTAAAATTCCAAAGAAGAAAAAAAAATTCGGCACATGCTTAGAATGCGTTTCACGGCCAAGTAAAAAAACATGGCGGCTCGGAGATGGCAAGTATTGGAATTGTCTATAGTTTTGTATAAAAATCTAATGTCCTTAATGAGTTTCAAACCAGTTCAGAACTAACCTTACGAAGTTTAAAACTTACATTATGCAGTCCCATGACAAGAGGCAATTATGTAGTAAACGCTATGTATACCGTTGTCTTAAATAGGGCGAATTATAAAAAAAATCTGTAATGTTTACCTCGCTAACGCGAAGTTAGCAAATTCACAACAACAACTCTTAGGTTGTCTTCACTAAAGATACTCCGGATTTCTGAACAGAAATAAGAATCCGCAAGCCACGTCATAAAGCACGAAGAATGTACATATCTGGAAACTACTCATTTTATTTAACGCCTGAAAACGTGCACTTTTGAAAACTCCAAGTTTAATCATAGCATGCTGGCCACTCGCATGCAGTCGACAGAATTGTTGGTTTTGGAATACTCGAAACACAGCAGTTCGATACAGACAAAATCGGAGACAGGTACAAGGGGGAGTGCCATTCATTCGTTGTCTACATTACGCAGGCCGTTCAGCAGCCGTTCCATAGGACCAAGGTACGTTTCGACTCGTTCGTTGAGCATCTCCACTCTCCTTCGGGTGACTGCTTCCTTTGAGATGCGACCGACTTTATCTTCTAGGTTCTGGTGAGAAAGAAAAAAATATAAGATACGTAAACATATGTCATTCTTTATCACCGCGCCATCAGCCTAACTTGACAATATTTAATCGAAATAAATAAATTGGGTTTTCTAAGCTGAAAAAAAAAACACGACAAGAGACGACCCTAGAAAGACTCTGTGGCAGCCGAGAGTTTTTGCTTTCTGGTGAATAAATTGGTCACTGATATATCTCGCCGTATAACCTCTGAGTTGCGGGGATTCTTTTTTTTCTCCGCATACCGACCACAAATATTTTTTCTGAGTAACTTTGTAGCATGCTCTGTGAAAAACTATATTTGTGTAAAAGACAGCTATTTTATAGGCAAAAAGGTAATTCATGCACGCATGCCTCCAACCTAAGACATATTTCTTGTCTTGTACTTTTCGAGACACGGTACTATGCAGCAACACCTCGATTTCCCACCCTGAAGTTTCTCGTTTGAGTGATCCTACTCGGCCTTTGTTTATTCGGAATTGTAATTTCCTCGTTTCACTGTCGTCGCATACCCAGTTCAATAGCAATTTCTAGATCCAGTGTTCACCATGAAGCACGAGGTTGAACGACATGAATTCGTCATTGTGTAACGAAGGAGCCTACCGAAATAGAAGTCGTTTAAAAAAAAGAATTACATGCCACTAAAAAAGCAACACACTAAGATAAAACATTGTCGTCACCGCATGTTCCTACATGCCTCTACGTGTAAAAATTGAAAACGACGACCCGGTGTATGTCGTGTGTGTTTGTGTATGTGAGAGAGAGAGAGAGAGAAGGGGGGGAGGGAGCGATCCGGGAACTGAACACGAAAACGCACCCGAGTATACTCAGGGGGCGTTAATCTAACGCAATCCGTCAAATATAGCATAACTTCATACTACCATTGTGTATGTGCATATATAGCTTTTATCAATATAAAACGAAATAAAGCTGAACGGACGACGGAAGATACATAGTATGTCACCAATGAGGGGGGCATAGTTGTCTAGAGGAGAAAGGGAGATACAGAGAGGATAATAATTAATCGGCCCTTAAGTTAATGTAGCATCTGTGTAGAACCGCCGCTGAGGTTCCGGGGTGATATGCCGTATCCTCCCCTGCCAATCCAACCAGGACCGAGCACGCTCCATGGAACGGTTCCGAGTTCGTCCAGCCAAGGCACCAGCGAGGCTCCAGCGCACATGGCCCGACCAGAGCAACGCAAGGACACCATTACCGCTTCCACCTATGTCTCCTATACTTCGTTTCCGCTGAAGTCCTATTCATCACCTATGCAAGGCGTATACGTGACGTGATCATTTGTGGATCCCTGGCCCGCCCCAAATTGGACAACACGTCGAAGCTCCTGGACTGTCGCAGCAGCGTGCAACGCGCCCGACTTGGCGTCGCCGCCTGACAGCGTCGTGCTAGTTGTGAAGCGCTGCTAGACACGTTCGACGCGATGCTGACGCGAGCTTCAGACGATTGCAAGCAGGGAACCTGGCGACGGCCATCTCTCTCTACTCGGGCGAGAAAGCATTCGCAATCGCGAGCCTGGGAAAGGTGCCGTCACGCGCATGCCGTATGTGCTTGCACGGAGGGGGCACCGGCTTTAACGCCATGCTTGCAATGGCCTCTACTCCTTAAACTCTTATTCTGAGACTGCAGCAAAGGATAGAAACGTAAACTAGCCCACGCGACTGGCTTTGAGACGTGCCTTTCCAGCGCGAAAGCTCGTTCTGCAGAAGAACGTTTCAAAGCACCGATCACGCGGGCTAGCTACTCGAGGTGAGAAGCCTCGCTCGGGGCTAGTCTGATTTCTACACTGCGGGTAGTGCACATGCTACCCACGCGGTTATGTTTTAATTTTCATAGTGCACAGAAGCTTGGAATTGCACATGCTTGCAGCAGCAGATGAAGTTGAAGTATACTCACTCTGGGTTGTGAACAAATTCCACCAGGCGGCGATACCCAAACTTCTCGTGGCGAATACTCCGTTCTCCCAAGACTAGAAGGTCCGCCTTCAACGCGATCTGCCCTTGCTAAAACAAGTGTGAGCGCGAGGGCACGCGCAACCAAAGCACTGCGGAAGCCAGCGAGCTCGCGTTGGAGGCTGAGCTTCTAGTGGTGAACGGAGTATGGCGCCTGTAGCTTTGGCTTTAGTCTCAACTGAAGTGTGAACGGCACTTTATTCGGGCATTAATGGCCAATCATCTAAAGAAGTGTCCCTCACCCGAGCTGAGGACACAATGAGTGTTTTCAGATGTTTTGCTTTTAAAAGATGGCACCTTATCTACTTATGTTGTTTTGTTGTTTTTTTGCTTTTGGCGTGTAGTGTTTGACTAACATTTTTTAAGTGTTTCTTGAAATGATTTTATCAGTGATTTACAATCATTTGTGTGAACCAGTTCGGCCATAGTGATTCAAGTTTGAAGGGTGTCTTCATTTATGTCACGTTAACATTTCGATAAGACTGCTGTCTGCTTTGCTTCAGCACAGTGTCCATCATGCTGATACCTCAAAGAGGTTGCATTAAGGAGTAAATAAATGATGCTTGGGTAGCCGTGGAGGGTGTGAGTGAATGCCCCGTCATTGTTTCTTAGGTGCGCCGTCTGAATTGCGTGTGGATGGGTCATCTTCCTAACAAAAACATGAATGTAAACGTAATATATAACGACAATTTTTGGCCAACAAAAAAAAACATTTCTACAAAGTATTATGGTGTCTATTATATTTAGTTTCTAAGGCAACCTCTATGGAGTGTTTGAAGTTCTCAAGTCAAACTTCGAACCTACCTGCAGCACAGTCCTGTAGACCTTAACGTCGTCTTCAAGGTTAATGCAATATTGATCCGCCTCAAGCTGAAATTAGTTTCGTAAGCACCATTACACCACATCCAATGCAAGTTGTTCTTCCGAAATAAAGGTAGCTTAAAAAAGGAAGAAACTATTCTATATTATTCTAGTTAAATGTATTTTCCTGTACCTGGCGGTTCTCAAGTTCTTGTATTCTTTTTACCAGCTTCGCGTTTTCATTCCTCGCTTCCTCTTGTTTAGAGATCTGCAAAAAAAAAAACAAACTCGTATTTATGTTTATTTAAGGATGTATTTTCTTCTTCATTCAAACATAGATAAATATAATCATGATAAGTTGAATTTATTTCCGTGCCATTGAGACTTCATAATAATATAACCACCAGGAAAGATTATGCAGATTCCATGTTCCTATATTTACAACGGGATTTTATATCGCAAAGTTTATATTTACATCGCAAAGGCACAGTACACCGAAGATTGCGTTCTTCGGAAATATGGCTTAACTTGAAGAACTAAACTGAAGAGGGTGGATTCAGTCATCATAGACAGCATGTGAGATGACAAAAGTGCAGAAGTGCTGGAGACAATTCTAGAGTCTACTAGAATAGAGGGTGGGGTTGAGTTGGGACCGGCGCGGCTCGGCAACTGGAGCTCGTGAGGCTGCGTGTGTAGACAACAATCACGGCGCGGCATTCGTCACGATAGCAGAAATTCGCTGCAACCCGCCTTGTTTGACGAATATTGCTTCACGCATTTGCAAAGGTTCGCAACCTGCCTATCGCGGCGCACGTGCTTAACCCTACCACCCTACCCAAAAGGCACCAGTGTCGACACCTGTCCTGATCTACACCCTGCTCCTAGTGCGAGCCACTCGAGTCCCGAAATTACTCCGTTTTCACACTTGTGCGGTACCAAGTACAATTATTTAAATAACTTCTAATTGGATATATCTTGTAATTGCGTAATTATTTGAATAGGTTCAATACTAAGAAATCGCAAGAGTAATTTTATTACTTTTGCAAGCGTCAAAATTACTTGTAATAGTTACTATATTTCCTCCCCTTTATAAACGCGCCCGTCTTCCTACAGGTTTCTATACCAATAAATCATCAAACCAAGTTTCCGATAGAAGGGTGATTTGCAAAGAAAACTGATGACTTAAGAGGATAAGTGTATAATTTGTGGATCCTAATCCAATAATGAACAGTTTAAAAAACCCGCTTTCAAACCGGCAAAAAAAAATATATATATTTTGACTTTGAGAATTAAGGAATTTGAAAAGTAACCGTTACTTTGTCAAGCAACGGCCAATTCTTGATTTTTGAGTAATCAATTAATTTAATTGAATACTTATGTAAACAAAAATATTTGCAATTTATTATATTCATATTTTTGTATGTAATAAATAAATTTTTTTGTAGATACAGCCCACGGCTATATTTTACATTAAGACAGCCGTGGGCTATATTAATGCTATTAATATCCTAACAGTTCTGCAGACCAACGGTACACGATGGAGGTTCACACGGGGTGAAGAGCCTCATAAACTAAATCCTTTCTGATGTGATGGTATGTTGATGCCCATAGCCTCGCACGAGGCATAGATTTTGTAAATATTTTAAGCCTATGAAATGCATAAAATAATATTGCTCGCAAGCGCTACGACCCAAACATGCACATGAAGATTTCATTCTCACATGCATGAAGAAATTTCTTCTGCGTGGCAGTTTTGTTTTTGGTCATCAGGCGAAGCTAACCTGGATCACATCGAGAACGTTGCAGTGTTCGATCTTATTAGACTCGCAATCGGTATTAACAAACATTCAATTGCACTGTCTAAGTATATACAAGTCGCACGTGCATTTCTAATAAAAATATCTAATTGCATTCTTGTTTACTAGAAAATGAATATGCATAAGTTGCACCGCTTCTTATCTTTATTTTCTGTTGAAGCTCCCAAATTGAGTCTATCACCTTCTGTAATTGGGAACACAATAAAACAATCACTCCCCAAGCAGCACAGACCATTGGGCCAATATTGGGAATATCTCCGAAAAATAACACCTTTTCTCGGCCCATTGTGTCCTCTCCGTAACCAATGTTGAAAATGTATTGAAAAAAAGGGCCATAATTGGCCCTCTTTATCCTCTCTATCACCAATATTGGGAATCCATTGGAATTTCGTTGGCTAAATTGGAAACCACTTCCAATGTGGTGCCAATGAGCTTCCAATGTCGCCCAATATTTGACAGTCATTGGCACCCCAACAAATAAGGCAAGGCTTGAATTATTTTCTGTATCTTGGAATTGGTTGTTAGAAACGCAGTCAACAAAAATTGAAAGTGCCCAAAAAGGCATCGTTTACGACCGCAATCTTCAGCGCCGCTTTTATTTTGTTTAGAACTTTCTTCTAGATAAGGTGTTGCTGAGGTCACTGTCTGACAGAAGAACAGAATGCGAAAAGATTTTTTCACAATATAGTAAATAAAATTATACATAATGATTCGCTTTAATCGAATGCAATCAAATGCATGTCCCCTCCTGTTTGACTAGGAAGCACTGTAATTTTTATGTCAAGACTATCTGCAGGTACCCTTGTCACGCACACAATCACTGTTCGACCTCTTTGACCATCCAGGTGTTGGAATATTCAGTGATTTCTTTCTGTTTACCACAAGAAATTGCAAGCGATCGCTACCTATCTCTGATATGTGTTTTGTTTGTTTTGTGTTAAATTGGTGTTTATACGTTTTTTGTGCGCTAAAGTGAAGACTTTTGGGTGGTTTTTGATCACACGAATATAAAGATTATGAATATGATTATTATTATTATTTCTGATAATATTATTAAAGGCAGGTTACAAAACGAAGAAATATTTAAATATTCTAGTGAAATGCATTTGGATTTACCTGACGGTTCTCCAGTTCTTGTATTTTTTTTACCAGCTTCGCTTCTTTATTTTTCGCTTCCTCCTGTTGAGACATCTGGAAAAAAATACAGTCGTAATTATGTTCGCTGAAGGATGTATTTCCTATTTTATCCATACATAAATAAATGTAATCATGATAAGTTGACTTTATTTCCATGCCATTGCGACTTCAGAATATTACCATCAGAAAACATTATGCAATTTCGTATCCCTATGTTTACAACGAGATTTTACATCGCAATGTTTATATTTACATCGCGAAGGCACAGAACACCGAAGAGTGCGTTTTTCGGAAATATGGCTTAGACTTTGCAAAACTAAACTGAACTGAAGAAGGTTAGGTATAATCATCATAGACAGCATGTGAGTTGACAAAGAAGAAGGAGGACTTGAGACGATTCTACAGTCTACGAGAATACAGAGTGAGGTAGTGTGAGGACCGAGGCGACTCGGCAATGGGAGCTCCTGAGGCTGCGGGTGTAGACAATCACGGCGCGGCAATCGTCACGATAGTAGAAATTCGCTGCAGCCCACCAAGCTTGAAAGATATTGCTTAAGGCGTTTACAAACGATCGCAACGTGCCAGTCACGGCGCACGCTCCCAACTCAACCACCTTACCCAAGAAGCACCAATGTCGACACGCTGTCGCGATCTACACCACGCTCCTCGTGCGAGCCGCTGAAATCCTGACACTACCCTGTATTCACACCTGTGCGGTAACCACGAATATTAATCAATTTACTTGTAATTGAAAATATTTTGTCGCAATTCTGTAATCATTTATATACATTTATTACCAAGTAATGGCAAGAGAAATTTTATTACTTTAGGAAGTATCAAGACAACTTCTAACAGTAACTATTTTTCCCTCCCCTTTCTAAAGGCGCCCTTGTTCCTACAAGTTTCTGTGCAAATAAATCATCAAACCAAGTCTCCGATAGAAGGGTAGTTTACAAAGATTGCTTGCTTAAGAAGATAAGTTGTTTATAATTTGTGGATCCTAATCAAATAATGAACTGTTCAAAAAACCCGTTTTCAAACCACAAAAAAAAAAAAAAATCTGACGCTTTCAGAATCAAGGAATCGGAAAAGTAACGGCTACCTTTTCAAGTAACGGACAATTCATCATCATCATCATCATTTATTTTCCTTGAGGGCCCGTGGGGCATTATACAAGGGGGTGGCAATAGAACAAAAACAAATAGAACAGTAAACACAATTATAACACTGTAAGCTAGCTAGGTTGGTTAGATAAAGAGAGGGTAATGGCTTCAACAAATTTAGTAGTATCATTAATAGAAACGATGTTATGAGGTAGTGAATTCCAATCCTCGATGGCCAATGGTAGTGTGGAAGTCTGGTGAGAAACAGTTGATGATCGAATTGGACGTAATTTACATAGGTGATCTAGACGCGGGAAAATACGATGGGGAGGTGATAGCAGTGATTCTTTGAGGTGGCTATTGTGATAAAAAATTCGATGGAGGAGAGAAAGGCGTGATACTCGGCGGCGAAGGGAAAGTGAATGAAGGTTAGCTGATTGGCGTAATCCTGATATGCTGGTATATGGTGAGTAGTCGTTATAAATAAAACGAAGGGCTCTGTTTTGTACGGATTCTAGATTATTTGCAAGGTAGGACTGCCATGGGGACCATATAGATGAGGCGTATTCTAACTTCGATCTTATAAGGGTAGTATACGCTAGTCGTTTTACGGAGGGTGTAGCAAGTTTGAGGTTACGGCGCAAATATCCGAGAGAACGGTTAGTATCAGAAATAACAGAAGTTATGTGAGTAGTCCATGATAGGTCAGAGGTGAGATGAACACCCAGGTATTTATAAGATGAGCATGCTATTACTTGAGTGTTAGTGAGGTAATACGAAAATGGTGTGGCACGAGAACTGCGGGAAAATGATAGGGATCTACATTTATTGAAGTTTAACGTCATCTGCCATTTTTTACACCAATGGATTACAGATTCAAGGTCTTCTTGGAGAGCATGATGATCATGGTATGAAAGAATGGGTCGGTAAATGACACAATCGTCGGCGAACAGGCGCACAGAAGAAGCTATATTAAGGTGGAGATCATTAATATAGATTAGGAACAGAAGGGGGCCAAGTACGGTTCCCTGGGGAACACCTGACGTTACGGTAGAGATGGGAGATTTTACGTTGTTAACGGAGGAATATTGCTTACGGTTAATTAGGAATTCAGAAATCCACTTAACAACAGAGGGATGAATATTAATATCGTTAAGCTTTGTTAAAAGACGTTGGTGGGGTACTTTGTCGAATGCTTTGGAAAAGTCAATGAAAATGGCGTCAGTCTGAATATTCGAATCGAAGCTTGAATAAATATCAGTAAGGAAGGCGGTTAGCTGGGTTTCACAAGAGTAAGATTTACGAAATCCGTGTTGATGTTTAAAAAGAAGGTTATGAGAGTCAAGAAAGTTTATTATATTTGAGTAAAGTATATGCTCCATGAGCTTAGATGGAACACTGGTGAGAGAGATGGGACGGTAATTACTTATTAGTTGGCGATCACCAGTTTTGTGAACAGGTATTACGTTAGCTATTTTCCAGTCACGTGGAACTATGGAAAGCGTGAGCGATTGTGAGAATATGTCACAGAGGAAAACAGAGGAAATGTGTTTAGTGTTTATTAATACCTTCGAATTAATTTGGTCGTCTCCAGTTACTTTATTTACTTAATAGTTACTTTATTAGTTACTTAATAGTTACTTTATTATTTAGTAATCAAGTAATCTAATTGAATATTTTTAAGCTAAAATGTTTGAAATTTGTTAAATTATA
>JAZHYW010046581.1:0-83232 GCA_037355805.1 Ixodes ricinus
TGTCCTTTGTGACATACAGCGTTTTGCTCAAGACACGTTAAGTAGAAGCTCCACTGCAATGGGTGAATCACGTGGGGAGGAGTCATTTCATCCAGACAGTCAGGTCACATGCACTCCTCCTAACATCACGGCAGTCCCGTCGGTTTTCGCTCCAAACCTGAGGCGCCTGGGCGACATACAACAATGAAAGCACATTGGTATCAGCTCATTTGGACACCGGTAGTCAGCAAACCTTCACAAAGCAAGAAATGGCGGAGAGGCTACAATGTCCAGTCATCGGTACTGAAGAGCTCATTGTCTACATCTTTGGTGTGGGTTTGGTGTAGGAGTCTTCATAGACAATACAGCACAACCAAGGTTACAATTGAGGCACTTGAGATGCTTGAACTCTGTACCGTGACAAAATTGCCCCTCCAACAGTGACTGTCTAAATAGTTTACATACAGAAGGGTTTATAGCGGCTGACGTCTCGCCACCGAGTTTGCGGGGCGACGCAGACATTGGCGTGCTTATCGGTTCCGACGTGTATTGGGAGGTGGTAATTGGACAAATTCGCCATCTAACCAAAAACTGGCAGCTGTAAATACCCTCTTCGGGTGAATGGTACAGGGACACTGCAACTGTTCAAGAGACATTTGGAGTTCTAAGTCCACAAATGTTTTCTGTCCTTCGAAAACGTAATAACGAAGTCCTACCTTACTGCCACACTTCCTACTGCAGCTCCTCTGCCTACTATCGTTTCGAGTCCGGTTCCAGCCCCGACGAACGCAACCGCATAAGAGCATCCCGACCTCAAAGAAGACGTACATCACCAACCGACATCGGTGCAGGAGCAGGACAGCACATGCGCCATGCACCGACTCCGACGCGAATAAGCTCCGTCTGCTTCCCGATCTATGTCAGGCGCCTTTTGGCGCGCAAGGTAGACGAGTGTCAAGCCCAGCCTGTTGCGACCTAAAGTCACTGGATCCTGGAAAGTAGAGTCATTGCCTTCCCTGCCGGCTCGCCGAACACAAACAAATACTGACACGCACACGACCAAAACCTCGCAAGGCGATACACTAATCGGTCTCCGTTGCTATGGCAATCTCCATTTCGGCCCCTTCAAATCTTAGACGCTTCGAACTTGGGTCGTTTTAATCCAGTCGCACCAAGATCACTATGGAGCTTTATCGTACCAAAGACGTTCCTCGTCATTATAAGCGTCTTTGGCACTGTGTATGCAATCAACATATTAATCATACCCATTTCCACGGTACTCTTACAATTGTATTGTTCTTCTTGAGTATTTCAATACAATAAAATTATTTTTCAATGCCCCCAAGCACCGACGCCGCATGCGGTGATGGTACAAAAATGCACGCTTGTTTCGCCGGTGTGGGGTTAGTAGAATCCCGGTATACAAGAAACGTCTCTATAAAGCTACCCGTCACCAGCGAATTTAGATCGGTTCACCAAAAATAGAGAAGTCAAGAAGAAATTGCTAATTTCATGAGCCAAAATGGCGACCGTGCTGGGAGCTTGGCGCTACTTTCCCACAATCCAGTTACTTTATTGCGACTAAGCCCGCCGACTTCATGTTAACCCGAGACAGACGCTTTAACGACAGCCTTACCGAAACGATGCCCAGCAAGAGTCAAAGTCTGATCTGCGGCTTTTTCGTACTGGGTTTATTCGTTGGTTGGATAGTGGCTATTTTCATCTATTCTAGACGGCAGACTATCACCGAATCAGTTGTCAACACTGCAGGCTCGTAGCCGAGGGGGGGGGGGGCGCCATAGGGCCCGCCCCCCCGAAATCTTCTATTTTACTGGGACCTCCTCTCCCCCTCCCCTCATACAGCATTTTGTCATGCGTCGCGGAACACTGACCTCGATTGTGACTGCGAACCACACTGGATGATCAGTTCCTGGATTAAGAGGGACGTTGCGTTCTCTAGGAGAAACAGTCTTCTGTGCTTCAGATCCACGTGCAGTCCCCAGGCCCTACGGCTCTAGGTTCCTCCTGACGAGATCACTGATTCGTGCGAAGATTTCTACTAGACTATGTGTGTTCTGAGTCACCAGAGGTCCGGAGTGACCATGAAGTCAAAGAAAGACGTGAACGAGCAGGCTATACACGACGACCAACCAGGGCCCTATATTGCGCCTTTTGGACTCTCATGGCGACAAGGGAGAGGAAGGGACGTCAACAACGCAGCAAACGCAGAAAGTGAGCTTCGTTTTAGGGGCGAAGCTCCTTAGGGTCTAGCTTTGTCCGTCCGTCCGTTAGTCCGTCCGTCCCATCTGTTTTCTTAAAAAAAAAAAATATGTTTTCGCAGTCGACAGGATTCGAACCTGTGCGGAGGTTCGAATCCTGTCCAGTGACATGTCGAGTGGTTAAGGCTTTCGCCTTAACCACTCGGCCACGACTGCGGGACCAGTAGAGGGCTCTGAGATATGGTAGTAACTCAAGAGCTGGGGATGTCATAGATGAAACGTTGCATGTAGCCGCTCAACGTCGATACAGGAGAGGGCGCTGCGCTCAAATGCGTATATAATCGCGTTAAACATTGCATGCATTGGTTCAACGTTTATAGACGAGAGGGCGCTGCGGTCAAGTGGATGGATCCGCTAGACGAACCACTAGCTCTGCATTTCACCGACCATAAAGCTGTAATAATGAAGTCGAAACGCAACCCGGAACTCAGCACTACCTATGAGCAATAAAAAAATCAGCACCATCAGCACTACCCATGAACAAAATCAGTATCATCAGCACCACCAGAGCTTCGCCCCAATCAACATCATTCACCACGTGGAGATGCTGTCATTTTTCTTCCGAGGAAATTCGTCATCAGTGACTCTCACCAATCAACATCCAATCTGCGTTTGCTGCGTTGTTGACGTCACTTCCCTCTTCCTGTTCGCCGTGGGAGTCCAAAAGCGCAACATAAGGCCCCTGGTTCACCCCACGCCGTTCTGCGCCGTCGTGCAAAAGAAAGCGAACAGTGTAACACCTTTGGAAGTGGTGGAAAAGAGAATAGCCTCTGCAGTTGTGCTCTGCACGTCACTGCACCAAAGTAATGCCGACAAATCTACAAATTGGTGACCTAGAAATCAAAAACGATGGAGGCACACCTCCTCTGCTGTGGAAACTTCGTCGTGTGCCGAAGACGCTTCTCAGGAGGCATGTTGTCACTCGAGTCTGTGTACTTGGCCTTTTCTAAGGCCATCCTGTTCAGCGTCTGTATCTGCTCGAGGTGACTTCTTCACCGCCAGCTCCGGCCGCTGGAGGTGTTGAAAAAACAAAGATGAGGGCAACGGGGAGCACAATCACGTGAGCTCGGGGTCACTGGTCATTTTTTCATTCGATGATAAATGGACGACAGCGGCACCGAGCGATTCT
Source organism: Ixodes ricinus (assembly GCA_037355805.1). Taxonomy (NCBI): domain Eukaryota; kingdom Metazoa; phylum Arthropoda; class Arachnida; order Ixodida; family Ixodidae; genus Ixodes; species Ixodes ricinus. The sequence continues at coordinate 3,388 of JAZHYW010046581.1, forward strand.
AGTCTTTCTTCCATCACAATCAGTACACGAGATCTCTCTTGCCGAGGCGACGCCAGCGGAAACAACCAGTGGACCGTTCGCGTCGCATTCTCATATTTAAACAGATCTAAAATGTTATTCTGGACCATGGTGTAAGATAATACTCTTCAGGTGAGGACAACGCGCTCCTCGCGCAGTGCAGATGAAGTTCGCTTTTCACCCTCTCTTTTTCTCTCTCTCATTATGGTTTCAAGCGGCGACGGCAGATGACTCGTCGACCCGTGGGCACCTGGTGAGCACGGCAAAGACGGCTCGTGCCGCCTCATGCTTTACACGCGCAGAGCTCCAGCGAGGTTGTCGCTCGTGCAGAAAGACCACGGTGTACCGGGGTGTCATGGCAACGAGATAATGTTTTTCGCTCTCACATAGTTTCGCCGTTTGGCCGCCGGCGACGCTGCCAGCCGCGGGCAAGGTGGCCGCGGAATAATGCAGCCTTTCGGATGCCCGTCGAACGAACGCTATCTGATTCCTCGCGCCGCTCGTTCAGCCCCGCCGTGTCCTCACCTAAAGAGTATATCTTACACCATGTTCTGGACCCACAACTTGTTTTTTTCTTTGGTAACAACAGTTTTTGCGCGAAATAACGATTGTTGCGTCTGGTTCACACATTTGCAAGGGTTGCGTTAGCATGCAGCCTAAACGACCGTAACGACCAAAGCACCGCAACAAGCGTGACTCCAGGATTGCTTCGCGAAGCTACCCCTTGCATCGCTTGCCATGTGTGTACGGCGAACACTTGTTCCGGTGACATTGTCGTTACAGTCATTTCGGTTGCATGCGAACGCAACCAACGCAGATGTGTGAACCGGCCTTTACTGTATCTTGGCGGCGTCGCAAGCGTGAGATGCTTGGGTTTTGCATCCCGGCGGAGAAACGCTATTCTCAAACACTCGTTACGTAGCGTGTGCTGACGCTACAGTGCTAAGTTTAGCACTAGCGTGCTCTAAAATTGCCTACATATTCTAAGACTTCTTACTTTTTATCGGTAACAATAAGGGTAACGATAGCGCGTTCCCATTATTTTGATGTAACGTAGGTCGGTAATGAGTTCCTTTTAATTGAAAGTAACGAGTAACGTATTTCGTTATCTCTTTTTTGTAACGTCTAAATCACTGCATTTAGGCCTCCTATTCGTTGGATGCTTTCCGCGGATCGCAGTTGTTCACCTAATCCATGCTCTGCGGTGAAGTAACGGTTAGGCACTCCCTGCTTCAACACCTCGATGCAGTGCCACAATAAAAGAAAACATGCGCCCACGACGTTTGAATCTCTGGTGTTCAGCTTGGTAATTAGCAAAATTCCACGGCAAACGCCAGTTCACAAGAGCCTAGCAAAATACTTGAGCGACAGGCACATATTACACCAGGGCGCGCTCGTTTTCAAGGAAAAAACGAATGTTGTTTGTTTTCGAATGTGCGAGAGTCGGGCGAGCTGTGTGCTGCAAAGGTAGACCGTTCCCAGCACATGCTTGGAACCAGACAAAACGTAACAAAGTGACGTTATTCTTCAATCGCTCAAACAATATTAAAGTAGGTTACTCGTTATCAAATCGCAAACAAAATTTGCTTGACCCTGCCTTAGTGGTAACGCGCTACTTTTCTCGTAACGTTTTGACGCTTAGCTATAGTCGACGCTGTGAAATGGAAAAGGTCCCATTTTATAACACATAACTGACAGGCCAACCGAACAAGCCTCCTTGCTTTTGTTTACGTTCGGGATATTGAGAATTCCGAGAAAACCTTTAAGAATGGTATACAGTTCGACATGCCCAGAACTAAGCGGGACAGTGGTGTATCCTCAGATACCATTTTGTTGTTCTTGGTTGTTTTACTGCTCATACGGGAAAACAAACAAAACAAAATGTCTGTGTAATAATTTCATTTTTCTATGGCATGAAAATACTCTTACGTGCAACCAAAACAGTAGTCAAAGGAGGTGGTGGTGGATGAAAATATTTTCACCATGGCGTCAAGTATAGGTACTTCAAATAGCAAACTTCACGGGTACTGGAGGGAGGATGTGCGTGTTTCGTAAGGATTAGTAAGGATAATTAGTTAAATGGACAATTTGGGTAGCGCATTATTTGCATTGTTTCTTCATTAGCACTTCTTAATTGTAAAACTAATACTGCAGGACCCCTCCGCAGTATGAGGACAATGTAAATGTTGCACACGTTCATAAAAAAAATTAGTCAAGGCGCAGCTAATATACGTTTTTGGTTCCTATCCGCCCAAACTTGTTCCTATAAAAAAAGGAAAGAAAAAGTAAGGAGGTATCAGCAACGACGTTACTCGAAGCGTGTTACGCAGAATCCTGCTCGGGAGTGGACCCGCTGACCGGAAAGAGTCTCGGTGACAAGTTGAAGCTGTCGACGTCGCCCCAAAGGCTTCGTCTAACCGAACGAGTGTGGACGCGTCGATTGGGCGACCAGCGGCGTGCGACGTTGCTTCTACGCTGACCCAAGCTGCGTGCGCGAAGCGATACGCCGAGTCCACAGGGACGGGCCCCAGCCGTGGAGCGTCGCTCGCCCTGTCGCGTCGGGACAGCCTGATGCGTGCTCGTCATGCACGTGCGTCCTATGCGTGTTCGTAAGCGATGTGTCCGTGTCTGTTTTATCTCTCTGCCGTCTATATTTGTTTGTCGACGAAAATGCGGTTACGCCTCGTTTATCCGAACAACTCGCGAACCTTGCCTGAACAGTGTGTGTCAAAATGGCTAAGCGATGATGTAACTTCTATTAAGTACGGTAAACTCAGTTTTTCGTTCTCTTTTCTCCCCCCTTACGCGTACAGATCAATATTGGTATTGCGATCACTCCATCGATATATTTAAGTTGGTGAAAACATTGCTATTTATTCCGTCTACCCATAACAACACGAACGAAGAATCTTCATTGTACATTCATAAGGAGCATATTGACATAGAGACATTTTAGACAACGACGAAGGAAGAATAAAAAGACTAACTAAAGGTTGGACTCTGTGGGGCGATTATGCAGCGAAAAATCGACGAATTTTGCCCGGCGGCTTTTGCTCTGCGCGTGGAATCAGCACAGGGGATGCTACGTCGCGCGCAAAGCGAGCGTGCCGTCGGGCGACGTTCGTCAGTTCTTCGTCGCATAATTCGTTCCATAAAGTTCAGGCTTTACGATGACTATGCGGAGGGCAAGTTCGTCTGCTTCTGGCGCAGGGGTTGCGGTGACGTCAGAACGCCGAGCTCTGATTGGCTCGAGTGGAAAGATAGGGGGTCGCCGAGACCCCTATCTGAGCGTCGTCTGCTCCTTTGCAACGTCGTCTGCTATTCAACAGCTGTCTTACCTTTACGAGCGAGCTCGACTTCGCCTTTCAGAGAGGACAGACGAAATAACTCGAGCGGTACGATGGGTTTTTGTCTAACAATTCTAGCAGACACGTACCATGGAGCGAAGCCAAAGGACTCACGGGCGAGGTGGCCGACGCGCCGAGGTTTGTTTGCTAACAGCCGAGAACGAGGGTGGTTAGCGTCCGCAAGTTCCCTCCTTTCGTGTGCGGCGTCGAGCGTATCGCGGAAGTTATGTCGTAGACTCGTTGACACCAAGAAGTAATTATTGTTTTTATTTTTGGCGAAATTTTATGGAAACTTATTTTTCTATGCCCTGTTATTTAAACAGACGAACACTTGCTCGGGGGTAATCCGATGGACTTCAATTAGCCCTCTGTATTTGCTCAAGTCACTTTTTTCTAAGCTTACTGTCTTAACAGACAGGGATAAACACACGCTGCTTCCTTCAGTGTAGCGCGCGTGCGGCCCCGGACATCTAAGGGCATCACAGACCTGTTATTGCTCTGTTTCGTGCGGCTAGGAGCCGCTTGTCCCTCTAAGAAGGGTGCAAGGTGCAGAGAACCACGCACCTATTTAATAGGCTAGTCAGTCTCGTTCGTTATCGGAATTAACCAGACAAATCGCTCCACCAACTAAGAACGGACATGCACCACCATCCACCGAATCAAGAACGAGCTCTCAATCTGTCAATCCTCCCAGAAATTTAAAATGCGACACACCGTCGTGAATGCGCCCACCACATCCGAAGACGCAGCACGTTTTCATTTCCCCTGGTAACACTGCCCCTTGGACAGCGCCTGATCGGAGCCGACCTCGAAATCACACAGGACAGAAGCGGAACGTTCTTTTCTCTTTCTTTTTTTAACCAGCAACCACGCGAAGGACTCACGGCTACAGCCGCAGCTGCTACAGCACGTCCGCCATTGCCGACGCCGAGATGTTTACATCCGCCCCCCCCCCCCCGCCCTCCGAGGAGGCGGAGCTTAGTATAACCTCCTCTCCCACCTTCACACCTCCTTTCCCATGCGCAGAAGACCGAAATGCGCCCACTTGCAAGGCACATAAGCTGAAAATTTTACTACAAAATGAAAACCAAATTTTTCTCAATCCAGGAAATTGTGAACGTCTGTGATTAGTTTGTTGCTTTCTTCCTTCATCCTAGTCTAAAACTTTGTGATGTATATCCGAGCCACTGAAGTCAACTAGTGCAACATGCAACCTCATCGCATCTCGTTCCCTCTTGTAACGCCTTCACGATCGCCTTCGCTGCGGTACTTCTAGCTGGGCTGCCGGTTCGCTAACGCAAAATATTAACTTATGCCTAGGCTAAGTGCGTGACAGCGAGTTTCGCCCAAATAAGAACGCGGAATTCTATAGTCGGTGACAGGCTGAAGAACGAAGTGGAAGCTCCTCTCACCTCTTTCCACTTTGGCAGTGCGAGCGCTCGGGAGGAGGGCGCCTTTTCTGCAGCGTTTGCTCTGCCGAAGTGGAAAGAGGTGGGAGGAGCTTCCACTTTACTCTTCACCTGTCACCGACTATCCCCAAATATAGTTGCCACAAAAACAAAAACAAAAAAAAACTAATTCGGGCAAGGATACTAAGAGAAGTTGCTGCTTGGGCGAAGAAAACAAAAAGACCGCTAAACACGTGCAAAACATGGGTAATCGCTAAATCAAGCCTCGGCATTTTCTTTTTTTAACGAACAAGAAAACTAAAATTAGGAAAATGAAAGTAGAAAACATCGCTCGGTCAACATCACATGCCACCCTAATGCCCAGAACACCGTCAACGTTCAAATCCGAAGTGGAACACCGCCGCTGCTGCCGAAGGCAGGGCACAAAGCCGCGACCGCCGTTACAGGGCAGTCGAGCTTTAAAGAAGAAAGAAGAGAAATCGGTACGGCCGTGCGAGCCGCTGATGCCGATGCATCACGCCCTGTGACACGCGGGGACGCACGGGGGGAGCAGCCTCTTAGCGACCTTCGTTTTTCCCTATCCGTATTCGGGGCGCCGAGTAGGGCGAGGAAGAGGGCGAGGAAGAGGGGGGGGGGTAACTTTGGGGATACTACTAGCCGCCGCCGAGTTATCCATCACGAGGACCCTGCGGAGTCTGCCGGGGAACATGGCGCGGAATGCGTGTCGTAGCTCGAGAGCCCCCTGCTCTGCATGCGGCCGACAGCGGGCACGGAAGAGACTCCCCCGTCTCCCCAGAGGCGGCCCCCTCTCTCCCCTGAGATCTGCATCCGGGCTGGCGCACTGTTCTTCCAGCAGATTCCCGCAACATTCTTCGCGTCACGCTGCGCGCATTTCTACCGCCAAAAACTCGGCGAGTTTCTTCCCGGTCCACGCTGGAGCACCGTTTAGCGCGAGGGAGGGGGCGGCGGCGCGTGTGCCGCAGCGTCGGATGCTGACGTGGACGCCTGCTGCGCTTCATCCCCAAAAGGAGCGCACGTTGCGTGGCAGCACTGCAGACAGCGATGGAAAGGAAAAGAAACTTTTTCTTAGCGTCTATTTCTGCAGCAGGAGACAAAAACGTGCCGTGCTCTGTGGTAGTGCTCGCAAGAGCGTAGGCGGAGCGCGCATCACACCGACCCTCTTTGGAGGGCTATTTTGAAACGGTCGATCGCTTGCGTTGCTTTTGTGTGATTCCACCCATTTCGAAGGTTTTTACCTATAGAGCAAGGGAATCAAGGAAAGGAAAAGAAAAAGAAAAAGACCCAGGATCCCTTTAGTTCTGTCGTTATTTCGCAACAAAGGGCTAAGCGCATTGACCGAGCCGCACGGCTGCGTAAGTATGTTATGAAACCGTCAAACTTAATAAGGAGTTGTAGTAGATCGTTTTTCTCCTCCTCTACTGTATCCGTAAAGAAAACGCCGCAGCTGCGCATGCGCGCCGCCAGCCTTGTCTGCATAGTTCAAGGTCTCGTGGCGGATTACGGAGCGCTGTGCGGCTGCTTAGCGGGCTGCGGAAACGGTCTGCTATAACTCCTCATTGTATCTCATTTTAGACAGCGAGCGAGGAGTCTGCCTTAAAGTAAGGTCAGTGTCTCCGTCGTACGTGACCAGTTTGGCCAGTGCAGTATGAGTATACTGTTGAGATCCATCCGATGACACTAAGAATTAATCGCATCGTTTTTTCCACTCAATCAAACAGCTAGCACATTCTCAGGACGGACTTCAATTCACTATTTTTGTTACTTTGTCTCCACTTCCACTTCTTCTTGTCGGCTAAATGTATCTTGTTACCGCTTCTCCAAGTTACGACATCATGCCATCTTCCTAATCAGAACTAACAAACCTGCTTTACCACTTTGTATTTTACACCAGAGATGCACGATCTATCTACTGCTCGTTAAATACTCACGAAGGATTATCCTAACGATCTTCGCTGGACAACAAAGTTTCAGCGAGTGGGTGTCGTCTGCAACTCTGGCCACAACTTAGTCAAAGCCGAGATCGGGGTCTTCTTTTTCCTTCTTTACGCGCGTTGAAGCTCGTAAAAAAAGTTCGACTATAGCACGAAATCTTGGAGGCCTCGGAAGCCTGGGACCTATTTACGACCCCGTACGAGCGGGAAACTGCGATGGCTGCGCTTAAATTAGTCGACTAGGACAAGCAATAAAACAAACTGCGAACGCAAATAAAAAAAAATAATAATAAAAGAAAGAGAAAGGAAAGGAGCTTTTCGGGAGAGGCGTGCGCAGTGACTCCAATCTCGCGTTGGCCACACTTCATCCGAGCCGGGGAATGGATTCCTCACGGCGGGACGTATCGCGATGCCGGGCACGTCCGCGTGGGCAGCGGGGCCACGGGGCCCCGACACCGATCGGACGACGTGCGTTCTCATAGAAACGCTGCCTTTCGCCTCATCCGGCCCCAATAAATCCAACGCGGCGCGCACAACGACTTTCTCCAAAGAAAGAAAAAAAAAATAGAGGACGCAGGTCAGAACCCTGCGCTCGTTTTCGTCGTTTGCCCCCACTTGCGCGAGTAAATGCGGCCTGGCTGATTTCTCCATCCGGTGATTTCTCTCGCCGTGCTTGCGGTCGTCGAAGGGGCGAAATTTGACTGCAAGCGACAACGAAGGCTCGGGGACCGCTTCCTCGCGCATAATCATTCCCCGACGCAAAAAACAAAACATAGATGAGAACGAACAAAAAATAAATAAAAAAGGGTGGATGAGACGTGCTTTGGAAGTGTAGGGGTGGCCAAGAGGAGACCCCCTTTGGGTGCGTGACTCCGCTGGGATTAAAAAGATTTGGAGGCTCCGAAAAATGAGTTTCCTTCAATGTGGGCTCTCCAAGCTATGTCGATTGTTCAAGAAAAGTTCCAGACAAAGTATACTAAGTTAATTCATTTGGAATTAATGTGACTGTGTCAAGGAGGCATAAGAAAACGCGTCGGATGTTTTATTTTTTTGTTTAATTTTAAACAGGTGTGCGATTCGCTTTCCCATAATTGCGCATCAATTATATTGAAGCGTGTTAGGCACAAGTCCTCTTTGAGTGCAACTGCCTGCTGAAATAGACCCTTTCCGAAAGTCAGTCTACCCACCCTCTGCAGAGCCGAACTCCTGGTGGCACAACACAGCAAAGATGGCAATAATGACATTACTGTAATTAAATTACACTAAATAAATTACTTTTTGTGGTAATGAGTAATGTAATGAATTACTTTCAGGCAGTAATTTCAAGAAAAATCACTCATTACTTTTGAAATTACTTCTTTTTCAAAAAAAAAGTGGTTTGCGAGCTTTAAAAGAAAAGAAAACAAAATTATTTCGCATGGTGAAATGTCGTGAGAGAGACATGAGAGCGAATAAACGTCGGTTATCTGAGCGCAAAGCCTCGTACAAAGAACGCGACAGACGCACAAAGGCGGGCTGGAAATGCGAAGGAAAAAAGCTTACGTGTAAAGACATCGCTGGAAGGCCACGGCTCACGAACTGTAGGCAAGATAGATTCACGACGTCACGCCATCACGACGATACTCTACGTCGTTCATCCGTAAGCTGACAGTGCGGTGGGAGCTACGAGCTCACCAGGACCAATCAACCGGCTTCCTTTGATCACCTGACCGGTCCCTTTATCTGGAAGTGGGCATGAACGAAAGCGTGGTTATGTGGCGAAAGAGAGACGTGTGACTCTTCCAACGAGCACGTAGCTTCCACAGCACTGTCAGCTTAGGGATGAACGGCTAATAGGCTACAAAGGAGAAGGGCACATCACCAGTGAGGTCAACACATTTTAGAACCTGAGAGAACAGGAGAAACAGATCCCTGGCCTTCTTGCTATTTCGTCGAGCAAGGTAAAACCGTAAGCTTGGACCATTGTGAACAACGAACGACCGAAATAAATAGTTAATCACTAATACCTCGTCAAGGCTCCAGAACGTTTCGTGTGTATCCTGGGCCTTGCTAAGTAGAGGGGCCTTTTGTAGTCGGAAAAGTCTGGAATCGAGTAAAGTAGGTGCCGCTAGTCGTATATGCCTCGCTGCCTTTTCTTGGGAAGTTTATTCGGGAATAAGCCTACGAGCAGATATCGCCGCCCGTTTGTTCGGGAAAGTACGCATCTTAGGAAGCTCGCGCCATCCCTTTCCTCAACTGGCGACGCTTCTGCGTAGCAAATATTCAGCCCCCTTGTGTCACAACGCGCAATAAATTTAGCTCTTCGGGTGTTTGGAAACAATACTTCTTGAGAGGAACGACTGGGAATACGTCGACTATAGTGATCTTGGGAGAATAGGATTATATTGTGTCAGAGGCGGAAGGGAAACGTTTCACGTGACGACGCCTTGTAAGAACGATCTCCCATGGCCCGACTTAACATACTCACAGGGACTTAATTTCTTCTAAATCAGTAAGACGGAAACATATCACACTTTAACTAAGGACCTTCACCGTTGAATGAACAGCGAAACCGGTGACTCGACTGTCTTTGAATCACATCTAAAGAAGTTATATATCTATACATCGTGTTTACCCCTTATGTCGTGTGCGCCAGCAAAACGACTGTTCAGTATGGTTCACTTTGAGGTACATTAGGCTGTTGCGGTTTAAAAAGGAAGATCTGAGTTTTAGTGCATATATATGCTGTATCTAAAATGAGCACGAATTACTAGCTCAAGATATTGAAAAGTGATGTAAAAGTAATTTAATTAATTTTCGGAAGTAATTGTAATATCTGCAGTCTACGGTAATTTGCAATGTAATTTAACTACATTTTTGCAGTTTTCAAAAAGTAATTTAGTAATGTAATTTAATTACTTCTTGAAAGTAATTTTGCCATCTCTGCTACACAGCTTCTCCACACCAGAAAAAGCGAACGTCTTCGAACGCACAGAGAAGAAATCGGAAAAGATGTAGGTCCTTTTACGTCACCTTCGATTACACAAAGTCGAGGGTGCTTAATTTAACCGAGCATGATCTCCTATCACCGCAATGAGTTTTTCGCACTGCCCAAGGTGATTCTGACTTTTAAAAGGGCTCTATTGACTCCCGTTATACTCCGTTCACCCCTCGAGGTGTACGGAAACGAAATGACGTGAGCGCCAGCTCTCTACCCTTCGCTTCAAAGTAGACCAGCGAGAAGCGCAATGCTTATCCCGCTCGTGACTTCAATAGTTCATGCACGGCCGAGGGTACTCTAGTTGCGAGCCTTGCCGCTTGGTGGCGTCCACGCGTGACAATCTCACCTAGTAGTAATATCCGAGGACTGTACGCCCTATGGTCTATATATAGCTTGCCCGTAACGTAATTCGCAGCCATGCCGGCATTTTATGTGCCATGAGCGTTCAGTTCACCGTGTTTGTTTCACACAGCAGCTCGAGGCAACCAGTGAGTAGAAAGAACCGTCAGTATCCAGCAATGGCGACACCTGTAAGCTATGTGTATACGGAATTTACTGGGTCATATATTTGAGCGCGTCATATACAGTGCATCTGGGGGGGGGGGGGGGGGAGTGGGATGGTTGGCCTTGCATAAAGTCACTGTATCAGCCAGGCAGAGTTCCCCGCATCCTCAGATAAAGCTCCTACCTAACGTCTGCAAAGAACGGCGATCTTGATAGTGTGGAATGCACTTTTGGGAAGCACTGTAGAGGCTTTAACATATGCAACGTAGTAAAAGCGTCAGCATTCTCCGCCAAGTCACATTCAGGAGTCAGTAACTCCACGAGCGAGCCATACTGCCGCGAAATGGCGCTGCTTCTTAGGAACTTATGACGTGGCGGCATTCCAACGAAGCTTCACAGATCGCCACCAGACGCAATTTCAAAATCTGCTCATTCGTTTTAAAATTAGTTTTGTTGACTTCTCTGCCGGCCGTCTAGAAACACTAGTCTAGGCTAGTGTTCCTGGGCTGCCGGCACAACATAAACTACATCTAAACAAAGAAATAAGTGCAAACATTTCGTTTCCGTACTCCTTTAAGCTGAGACTGCAGCCAAAGGTATACAAGCGCGATGTACCCGGCACTCCTGACTTTCAAGAGCGTGTCTTTGTAGCGCGAGCGCTCGTTCTGCGGAAAAATGTTTTAAAGCCATGGCCTCGTGCTCTCGAGCTTGTTGCATTGGCTGCAGTGTCAGCTTTGAAAGATGTTAGAAATGGTCTTTAAAAAAAATAAAGTTAAAGGGTTGTTGAATCGAACTTTGGATTTCACAGAATATGTCTGCAGAAGCGTTGAACGCGACACTATTAACTTCAAAACATCACTCATACATAGATATCTCAAACGGATGGCCGCATGTTTGGAAAAGAAGGGCGGCATCACGCGAAAAATGTGACGTCACGATTCTCTTCGAACAGTTGAGAATGAAGGAAGCGGCCTCGCTTCTCTCCTCTTCGCTCTGGTTCACCTGCTGGAGGGTGCGCAGCGAAGAGGAGAGGGAATGAAAATCGCGACGTCGCACGTTTCGTGAGCCTCGTCGGCCGTGTTCAATCGCGCACTTCCTTTCCAAAAATACGGCCCTTCGTTAGAGATATCGCTGTATGAGTGATCTTTTTGGGTTTCGCAGCGTCCCGCCTATCCCTCCAGCCTTGTTTTGTGAGTTCCAAGTTTCGGTTCAGCACCCTTAATGCTTCCTTCTGGAGAAGATTTTTTCTGGAGAATCTAAACATCACCCTCATTTGCCCTCAAAACAACACTAAACGCAAAATAAAAATGCAGCCGTTTGCTCCTGTCGAACGTCATTGGTGGCTCGAGCCGTTACGTCATAAAATGACCAGGCGAGATTCTATTTGCATTTGTCGCACAACGATCAACTGGCAGTCCTTACTTTCGCTGGGGTGCCTGCCTCTTCTGTAGAAAGATGTGCGGAGCTGCCAAACTATACTCTGCTTCACCTTATGATGTACCGCAGGAAAGGCTACAAGCGCGAGCTCCTTGCTCTGGGGCACATCTCGGCGGCACAAGCTCTCGTGACTTAAGAGCGGCTGCCAACGCTATGAGCTCGCGCTTCTAACCTTCGCTGCGGTACAACATAAGGTGAAACGGAGTATAGAAACCAGTTACTGAAGACAAACCTCTTTTTCTTCCTCACCCATTAGTTCCGAGATATGAAACTAATGGGTGTGGAGGACCTTCAGTAAATGGTGGCTATACTTCGTTTCAGCTTGGGTCCAGACGCAGCCGATGCTACAAGCACGAGCGTGTGGCCCTGAACAGTGCCTGTACTGCACGAGCGCGCGTGCTTGGCAGGGACGCTGGAAGCCCGGAGCTCGCGCTCGTAGCATCGGCTGCGTCTGGACCCAAGCTGAAACGAAGTATAGTCCAGCCACCATTTACTGAAAGACAAACACAGACGTGTGTTTGTCCTCTTCTCTCTCTCTCTCTATCTTTATTCATGTATCTTCCTACGGTTAGATGGCACCTTTCAGAAGCATGAATCACCAACTAGCTCAGTACTGACGATGCACGACGCTGACTCTGCGAGCCGATGAGCACGCGCGAGAGAAACTTCGTGACGTCATGCTTTCCATTCTCCTTTTTGTCCCCTCTCCCGCTGGCGCGGAGGAGCGTGGTTTCAAAACAACTTCAAAGTCGTCTTCGTTGGTAACACGGGCATGATATAGCCTACTTTTTACGATATTCGGGATGCTTGAAGTCGAATTAAAGATAATCGGGAGTTTTCAATAAAATTAAAAACCGCTTCAGCTTCCCTTTAAATGGATTGTCTAGTGATATACGGAAGTTACAAAGTTTTTGCACTGGTTACGTAGAGAACGCCTATATATAGTCATATGTGATATTTTTTTTAATTAAAAGACGCCCTAATATTCGCTATATCAATTATGAATATCAGCACGAAACTTCATGCCGAATTCCGCCAGTATGCATGGCCGGTCGTGTCGTGACGTCACACCAGGCATGGTCACGTCAGAGGCACGGGCGTTGACTTATTTCCGGTTTTGATCAACGAGGTCGATGGTGCGTAGAAAGTTCATCGTCGAAGAATTGAGCTTCCCTCAATACCGTAGTTTTGTCTTTCTTAGATCGAAATTATTTTTCTTGAGAAAGCCGTCAAGAGCTGTGTGGCTTTCTTTGAATGATGTTACGTCAGAGCTTCCGCTGTTGCCAACAAAAACGATGTCTATTTTGCGGGTGCAATCTGAGCAGTTGGGCTCTGTTTAAAATATAATTACTTAAGCGGCGGAGGATTAAAAATTCGCATATTGTGCGGATGATACTTCTAAAAGGAACGACAATATAATCTAATTGTTTCCTGAAAGACAAAATTTCACCGGACAATCGCTTTACGGGTTAACGGAGTATACACCATTTCAATGTTGACAAATCCACAGCCCAGCGTTCGATCTCTACAGCCCAGCACACGCATGTTCGTCGCTTCGCAAAGCGAGCAAATCATGCGCCGTACGTACAAACGCTGAAAATGCACCGGAAGCCCTTCTTGGAAAGTTCTATAGACGTTTCCACCGTTTACAAATATCACAGTCCACACGTGCTAAATCACAGTCCAGCCAGCGCTCGCTCTGCAATTGGCGACGTGACCGATCGAAAGCGTCGCGGTGGTCGGCCCTCCATGATTGGCTGAATGCTGACTTTGACGTCAGCAAAGGATTCCTCATCGACGGAAATAAGAGTAGTGTGAGAACTTTGATTTTGTCGGTGTTGGCAGTATTGTTTTAAAAGCGCAATGATTTCCAGCTTCCACAATGCTAATTACAAACACCATCTAACTTGTTCACAGGGTAATGACGTCACGAGAGCTAACCATAGGAGGTCGCCACCCAAACATCTCGCCGCTAATAGACCTTTTGCTAAATTACCCAAGCATCAAGGAGAATGATGGGAATCGATGGACCTAAATTCCCAAGCGCCAGGGAGCATGCTCCGAGTGTAGTTCCACGCGCTGCACGTGCTGGCGTCAGCAGTAGTAGCTTTTCTAAAGCAAATGTCTAAAACAAATGGCATTTGCACGCGCGCTTGTCAACGCTTTATTTTGGTGTTTTACTTCGAATCTTTTATACGGGGAAGGCGAGCGCGTGTGGCGCGTGTCCATCGATTCCCATCATTCTCCTTGATGCTTGGGTAATTTAGCAAAAGGTGTATTGACCTTTGGCCGAATTACCCAAGCATCAAGAGAATGGCGGGAACGTAGGTACACGCGCTGCGCCTGCTGGCGTCTTCAGCTCTGACTATTCGAAAGCAAAAATCTAAAATAATGACGGTGTGCACGCGCGATGCACGGACGCTTTATTTTTTTGTTTTTGTTTACTTTGAATCATACATAGAAGGCGAGCACGCGAAGCCTCTGTAATTACGTTCCCATCATGATCTTCGATGCCTATAGGTTATTTAGCGAAAGTTCTATAAGGTGTATTCACTGGCGGCCATATCTGTGTGCGCTAATGCTGAGCACGTGCTGATCGCGAGCTTCCACAGTTATTTTGCAACGTGCACCCGCACCATCAAGATTGCCGGTCTTTTGAGCATGCGCTCTAAACAGTGACCTCAAATATGGCGGCCAGTGAATACCCCCTATTGTGGCGAGCCAGAAAGTGCGCGTGCATAGCACACAAACACAGCAATGAACGCGCCCTCACACGCTTTTATGGAAAGGTGTTTAGGACAATACTCCATTAACACGGCTAGCATGAAGGTACCTTCAACATGGGTTCCTTTGGAATCGATGAATCGGATCGCGCTCTTGGGTCGCGAGCTCACGCCACTCGCGGAGTATCGTGAACTGATTGGCCGCCGACAATAAAGGTCCCTAAGCTAAAAGTACCTTTATGATCGCGTGAATGCGGTATTACTTGCAGTCATAATGGGGGCCCTACAGCACCCTTTCTAAAGGGCGACCACCAACCGTCACCTTCAGAGTAATATTTCCTTTCAGAACCCCCTACCTCTTGGACATTGGAGTCAGGAGACCATGCCTGAGAGGCACCTAATGGCGATCAATAAAATTCTGTCAAGTTCCTTTTTCTTTTGTTTCGTTTGAATTTGACCAAGCTGTCCCTCTGCACAGCGGATACACGAGGTGCCATTGCAAGGTATCCCACCGCACTGTAAAAAAATATGCATAGAACAAATATAGCTCGGCCACTTTATGACGTCTTTCGCCATCACTTCCGACAGCCATAGCTCCTTACCTTGCTGTTTTGCAGGCGTAGACCATGCGCTTTTGCAACGTGCACGCCGCCCCATAACGGGTATTGCCATTGAAAGGTCACGCATTTTTGTTTCATACAATTCGATCCAGCGACCACAAACGAATACCTCCCGCCGCCCGCGTACAACAAAGGGTTGCTGGTAGGTTTCATCACAATGCCAAGTACAGCGCTCGCGTTGCCCGCCTTCACAAAGTGACAAACCCGCGAGCGCGCTGGGTTGCTGAGATTTCGCGCTGTGGACTGCGGACTCGTAAATATTGGAATGGTGCGCATACGCGAGTGACTGGAGCGCGCATCTCTCTCGAGCTTTCGGGATGAGGAGGGCCCCGAGGAGGACGTGCCGCCGACGCCGCCGACGTCCGGAAGCGACTTGCGGAGCACGCCTCGAAGACTCGCCCGTGCATCGCCCACGCCCGGCCGAGCTCAATCTCGTGCGCCGGAAGACGCCGAGCCCCGAGGGCACGCGAGCAGAGACGCCGAAAGCCGGAACCATAAAGCAGAGCTCCTGGCACGACGCCGCGTCGCCGTGATCAGACCGTCGCAGTTCCGCTGGGATCAACGAGCACTCCCTCCGGCCCCAGCTGCGACGTCGAAACGCCGTATAGGATGATGAACCTGGCACAGGGACTAGTGAGTCGGTGCGGGGCAGGCATAGCGCTGCACGCACGAAGTCTCGGCATCACCCCGAAAAACACACACGCCAATTTGATCAACCTTTTTTTTCCCCCTTAATGCAGTTCGTTTTGCGATGTAGTTTACTTATAAATGAGGCTCATTATACTTTACTCATGAACTACAATGAGAATCGAGTACATCCTATTGATTGTGCACCAGGGCGCCTGCGTTTTGACCAGTGTTGTACGGAACGGCGTTCCTGGAACGCGTTCCTTTTAGGAGGAACGAAGGAACGCAGCCGTTCCATTTTGCATCGATGGAACTGGAACGGGATCCTTTTACATTTTTACTGGAACGGAAAAAGAAACGGCGTTTTTTTTTCGTCCAGTGGGGTAATTTTTATTTTGTTTCTAAGAGCCAAATTCTAAAAGTATGAAAACAATATCTTTACGAAAAGCAGGATCTCGTTAACTTTTTGGTCCCTTATCTTAGGGTTCATCTTGTGTTTTCCTCGCTTGGTAACAGTCGGGAGCGGGAGGGCATTGATTCTTTTTTCAGTGCGCGAGGCTGCGATACAAAAAAGCAAAACTTTTAGTCGAAAGAAAAGACACAGAAAGGGGAACGTTTCAAACTCAGCTACTTTCTTTGCTTCCACGAATCTTCACACACCCAGAAATCTAAGACTGACTACAGCCATCACTGAACCTCCACAAAGAGACCTGCAGTTACAACAAAACAACAGGTTACCAGACATCGAACGCACCCTTGTATCTCGAACATTGGTAACTTAAAATATACACATAAATTAAACTTTATTCCTTCTCCCCTTGTCCCCCACCTTCAAACTGAACAACGAATCCAACCTTCACGAAGAAGAACTTGTAGTTTTTAAGACTGACCTTCCAACAGTACATCACACAGATGAATAGGGTTAAAAGCTGCGATTTATAAAGGTGAATATATCAACAAATTAAACCCTGCTTCCCCTTGCTTTCTTTTCCTGGAGCCCTTCCGTCACGGCATTCAAACTCGTATGTTGCCATTTAATGGGATAGAAAAAAAATTCTTTGCTCGATCTATTTAGATATGGTAATCAGCAAAATATAAGTGTAACGTATATGTAACGATACGTTCCATTTTGTTTTTAACTGTAACCGGAACGAGTTCCTTTTTCACCATATGGAACTGGTAACGGGAACGCATTCCAAAAATCAGAAGGAACGAGGAACAATTTTTCTTTCCTTTTTTTGAGGGACGTCTACAACACTGGTTTTGACTCCATCATCCTATCCTTTATCGCGCAAGCTGCTTTACCTAGAGACGCCCACGAAGGCTGAACAACCTCCCGCTGTCTAAACATATACACACAACACAATTACTTCGCTTTTAATCAAAGTAAATTAATTTTAGTGTTTCTTTCTGATCGTCCAAAAGAAAATTTAAAAAGCGTGAATTTTTAAGTTTGGCTTAGTCTGCTCCTGTTTCTTCATATCTTTTTAATGCACGCGTAATCAGGTTCGAGGGAGCAATCTTGTCCGACGTTAAAATAAACCGATAAAATATCTATTTTGCTTAAACCTGCAAGTGCATTCAATATGCCTTACGATTTTTTTCTTTATTTTTTCTTAATAATCGCGATCTTATTCGGTTGCAGAGCAGGGAGAGATGACGCTCGCATCAATCTTGTCAACGAACCCGTGCGCCTGCCACGGTCGCTCTCCCCACTTCGCCAATCACGCCGTCGCGCCCTCACACCGTATGCAAAGTTAAAAAGAAAAGAAAATATGGAGCGCGCCCGGTAAAGACAGTCAATCGAGACTACGGTTATTAATTCCCATTAGGCGCTCGTGCAGTTCCTCCTCCCCAAAGTGAAACCAAGCCCCGGAAGAAAGATGGGGCTCTCTCAAGACGCGCCGGAGGGTCGCCCTTTAGAAATTGCCTTCAAAACGTTGACATTCATTTCCTGCTAATTCGCCGCGCCATAAACTTCCATCTCGTTGCTACACACCTCGATCTAAATAAAACTATAAAGGAAACGGGTCCGCCCCGTGATGGCGGTGACTCCGGTCGCCGCCCATGCGGTCGCCATTCTCCGCACTTCGTTTCGCCCTAACTGGGCAAACAGCGGACGGTATACGGCCCCTT
The DNA here is from genome assembly GCA_037355805.1 of Ixodes ricinus. NCBI lineage: Eukaryota > Metazoa > Arthropoda > Arachnida > Ixodida > Ixodidae > Ixodes > Ixodes ricinus. The sequence continues at coordinate 21,141 of JAZHYW010046581.1, forward strand.
CCAGCCAATCAGGGCGACGGAAGAAAAGCACGTGACAGCCCTTGCCAAAGGTACACGCGCGAGAGCGTAACTCAAGCAGTTTGTTAAAGAGGGGAAGGAGGAACTCTGCTCTTACCCGGACCCTCTTTAGTGTGTCCCAGACGTCGCTTTTGTGCCCCTAAAGGCCCAACACTCAAACTTCGTACAAAAGCGGCTTTCCTCCATCTCTCTCCCGAGGCTTCGACTGGCGGCTTACTGGGACAGTAGAGTTCGCCGTTGTCCAACGTACGGTGAGAAGGAGCATGGGAGTGTTCCCTTACAAAAACAGGTCTCAACATTCTTTTTAATTTTTTTTTTTTTAGACTTCTTATTGACTTTCCGGGATCCTATTGAATTCCTTTTTAAACGCACTTTGCTTTGATTACTGTCAAAAAACTTTCAAAGAAAAAAATACCGATTTTTTTCTGTAGACCTATTTATAAACAAATTAAAGAAGTTGTAATGACGTTTTTCTGTAGGTTATTTTCTAAAAAAATTCTAAAGGAAAAACGATAGATTTTGTTTTGTAGACTTTTGTATAAAAAAAAATTAAACAGATTGCTAACGAGGTTTTTTTTCTAGGTTTTTTCTAAAAAGACAGAAAGCTTATTGACATTATTTCTTTATATTAATTTATAAAAAATAAGAAAAAACATTTTCTTGTTATTTTATATGGTCTGTGGTCCTGTGCGGGGTCCGGCATGACGATGATGGACGTATGGTTCCATAAACCCCTATAAAAATCTTTTTTGACATTTTATTGAAAATGTGTTGACTTCTTGTTCCACTCTGATTACTTTCTTTGGACTTTAACTTCCTGTTAACATGGTCAACAGAAAGTTTGTTGATTTTGTGTTAAAACTTTTTTGATTATTTCTTCTGCACTGAGTCGAAAAAGCTTGTTGACTTTCTATTAACTCTACGTTGATCTTTTCTGCTGACTGCCTGTTGAAAGTGTCATCAGAAATGCTGCCAGACGTTCTGTTTAGTTCGTGTTGAAAATATTCAGTTGACTTTCTGTAGCCAGTGTCAGCCGAGGAAACGCTACAGACTTTCTGTTGACTTTTATTGAACATGGTACATATTGACTAAATGTCCGAAAGTCGCTGCGTTTCGCAACGGTCCCTGAGCAGGTTGAGGCACCGTTAAGGAGGAGCTTCCAGTTCTCCTGCACTCAGACGCGATGTCTCTTCTAACTGCTCTTGTTCCAAGGCGTCGACTGTCTCGCGCCTCTCGGCCTCAGGCGCGCAGTCGTAGCATTGACGAGCAGGCATGGGGCGCGTGCTGGACGCCAGACGGTCAAAAAACACGCCCCGCCATCCTACACTTACGTAGGTGATTTTCTATCAGTTGCTTTATCATTGAACCGGCATCGATGCTAGCTCAACTAGTAACGTATTGCAAAATCGCTCCTTTAAAATTGGAGGCAACCGCCTTGACTGGCATTCCTCCTGAATGGTGCTATGCTGAAGCGATGACATGTTGATTCTATTGGGCCGTTTTTTGTGGATTGTTTGTTTTAGCGGCTACGCGAGTAGTATTGGTTGTACCGGTGCCTTTTAGCGTGAGAGACAGAGTCCACGAACTTCCAGTATGCCTGCGCTTCCTTTTGACAGACTTTCGAGGAGGAGATAGGAGACTTGGCACCAGATAGTAAGTGCTGAAGGTGGTCACCGAAAGCCAAATGGTTACCTTCAATATGTAGGCTACTCGCAGGCTCTGGAGCAGTGAACGGGACTGTGTTTCTACGAGAACAGTACGGTTGATGTCATGATGTTTGTGTTTGATATAATCTCAATGCTAATTTGTGGGATGTGTATGTACCAAAGGACTCTATTTCCTAACAAAGAACTCCATTATAGTAAAACTGACTTCAACATCTTTTAACGTCAATCCTGCGGTTCCGTCAAAGGAGATTAAAACAAATTCATTGTGGAAGGAGATTCTATAGAATGTATGCAAGAAGGAATTCACAAAAAATTTAAGTGGCACAATTTTAACTAGGAGTTAAACAGGTTTGTCAAAATAAAGTCTATAAAACATCAAAAAAGTTTAAAAAAAGAAATTCAATACGATTCTAGAGCATTTTCAACAGAAATGCAAAAGAATTTAACTGCAGATTTTTGCAAAGGGTTGGACGCGGAGGTTCGTTCCGGTCCATTCCTCAGCGCCGCATAACGGGACCGACTTGCAACTGTTGGCTGTCTCGCAAGGAGCCCGCGACGTATGTCACTCCGGAGGGCACCGTGAGTCAGCGATCTCATTTTCGACACCCCAGACCCCGCGGCTGTGTCCCGGACTTTTTCGTCCTGTCCGACGCTGTCGGCGCAGACGGCTCTTGCCGGAAACGGGCCGCGTGCGATAATCGCACGCTTTCTCGGGTGACAGTCGCGCGCCACTCTCGGATGCGTTCGACGCCTGTTCAGGGAGGGAGGCAGCGGATCATGCGGTGGGACCCCTGGAGAAAGCGCGTGGGTGCGCGCGCCCGGCTGGACTCGGTTCGTGCGCGTCGGCCTGGTGGAAGAGATCCGAAGAGAATCTGCAGACGGCGAAGCGGCCCACGTACCGCACTGCATACTTTTTTTGCGCGGTGGTGCTTCGGTTTTCGCCAGCCGTCAGCCCGGGTGCTCTTGCCGCTCACGCTCTGGCCCCAGGCGTCATTGGTGCCGAAGACCAGTCCACTCGGTCGTTCAGCTCTGCGTTTATCCCGGCGCTGCTGTTTCTTAACTCTGACTACGCGGATGATCGTCGTGCCAGGAGCATGATGACAGTGACGCATGCGTCCTGTTCATGCTGTACAGAGAGCGCTGGCGAGACTGGACGTTGCAGCATCTCTGGTGCCGGCAGGTGCGCACGGCTACTGGCGGGAAGATCGCGCCTGTGCGGCCTCTGTTGCCTAAAGGTCGGCCTGTCTCCGACACGCTGCAGCACCTGGCATACGACCGCACTGGAATGCTGACGTCAGAAACCCGAAGCTGTTGCACAGCCGTAGTGCACGTGATCTGCTTCGTACTTGCTTTCGTCTGTCGTTGTCTTTGTTAAAATCTGTAATGGCGACTTTCCATCGAGTCGATCTGCGAGACCGCCACGGCTATCAACCTGCTCTTGAATCGGCAAAATCGCGACTTCTGCCGTTGTAGGGGTCGAAGGAACTCGGTTCCTCGGCTGGGCACGCGCTTCAGAGAGCGTCTTTGCAGCACGCGGACGTTCGTTGACTCTATCACTCGCAATCCTACGCCGAGAGGCCAATCAACGGTAGACGGGTGTAACCGAGGCGAGTACAAAGGAAGAGAGACCGTGCCGCCGCAGCAATGTGTTCTTCCTCCCAGGAGGCAATCTATAGCCGGGGCCCGTAGCCGCGAAGCCGCGGCGGAAGTAGTGTTCGGGCGATCCCCGACCAACGGCCAGAAGAAGGAACCCCTCAGGAACCATTCTGGAGGGAGATCGCGGGAGCGCATCTGGCCGACCAAAGAGCCAAATTCGATCGCACGTGAGCGAGCGAGCTGGAAGCAATAACGCAATCGCCCCGACGGCAACCGACCCGCCGCGCGCTCAGGAAACGGCAGCCGACAAACTCGGAAGAGAAGAAGGAGCCGCTGCCTCGCCTTAGGTATCTCGGCCGGTGCCACGGAACGTGCGTGTTCGATCCATTCCACGCAACCGGGATTCCAGACGCGGGCCTAAAGCGACCCGTGGCCCCCCCTCCCTCCCCTTCCTTGGAGCGAAAATTGTGGCCCGTTTCAGTGAAAACGCGGCTTGCCGGGAATCTAGCCGCTCGTGCCCGCAGGCGGATAAGCCATTACCGGCCCCGAAGAATAGGGCCCGCATGTGTCGAACTGTGTACGCGCTCTCTAGGCACGGGGATACCGTTCCCCGGGTGTCGTTCGAGGAGGCCGGGGAGGGGCGCGAGAGCACTGCGCCGGAGACATTACCGACGCCGGAGCGCTGCGGGAAAGCCTGTTCTAAGCTCCCCTCCGCCAGTGTGGCGGAAGAACGACCGCGCGCTCGATCGGATTGCGGCAACTGGGATGGCGCGGGTGGCAATCTAAGTTCGCCACTTTCGGGATCAGAAGAGTCCCCCCTACCACCCGAGGTATCTTTCGGAAATATCAACCGCACGATACCCGCCTCGACAAAAGAGTCCTTGTATTCGGCTTGTCGGGAACGACACGCGCGATTTCTTCGACGTGTCTCTGGTTGCCCGTGCCTCAGCCTTTATATGTGTGTAGGGACTTTGACTTAACTATGAAATGGCTCAGTCTCTTTTTAGCTTTGTTTAATCACAGTGAGTACGTAAGAGACAGTGACAACATTTAATTAATACTTTAGCGGAAGGGAAAAAAGCAGTGCAATAGAGAGCGTTGAGTGTGCCTTCGTGGGCAAACTGAACGTGAGTGTTATTCTCGCTATACAAGCGGCCAATACGATTGCTGTGCCTGGCGAATAGGTTTAAATAAGTCGGTGCACTTCGGAATAACGAAGCGGGATGAGGGAATCGGAATATCAGTGCATTTTAATGTGCAGCGCCCTTCAAACGAAATTCACTATTAATACCAAGAAATGTTGAGATGAGAGCCAAAATTAATGACTACATAGCGAGACCTTTCAGGAGCGCTTCCAGAGCAGGCCTCAGCACTCTATAATATATTTTCTCGTTGAAGATAGGGTGGCTAAAGATATATTTATCCACTTTTCGTGTTCCCTTTTCAAAAAATATGAATACGATCTTGGGATTTTGTTATCAACCAGCTTCCTGATTTCCAGAGAATCAGGAATACGCGGCAATACTTCCAAGTTATTTTAGTCGAATAATTTGTTTATAAATAGATTGCTTACAGAAAGTAGGCCACCGAAGGAAGGAACTCTCAATTACTCTCCGCATCATCACTCGATGGAGCGATGCTTGTCGGGCGATGGAGCGCGACGAAGACCGATTCATTAGATACAGCGGGGTTTAATCAGTTGTCTGTCGTGGTCACTGTGCTGTCGACTACACGTCGACGTTTATGCCCGTACCTACGTCCACGCACCTTGCGCTGGCACACACGCACGGCGTGTGTCAGCTACTGCTTTCTGTGGCACTCTCAGCAGAAGGCAAACGGGGAACTGAGCACTGGCGTTCATGGGCGCCTAAAGGCCGACGCACGCACTACGCGCTGCCCCTTTGCCATCCACTCACTCCTTTCCTATGTATATCGTCCTGCTGCGCTGCCTCGCGCAACTTGGCTCCCTCGCAGTTTAGGAGGAGTGGAGCGCTGAGAGATTATCTTCCTGAAGAAAACCGGGGTCGTTCGTTTGGCCTGTGAGGCAAGTGAGCGTATGAGCGCTCCTGGCTTTGCTTTTGATGCCCCGCCAGATTCGTCTCCAGAAGTACACTCATTCGCCAAGAGCAATTGTGCCTGGTGACGAGTAAACTGGTGTCACAAGGTGATGCCACCAACGCACGGCAGTGACCGCCGCAACTAACACAGGTGTGCCCGAATCCGGTGAAGGTGGCGGACGCTACTGTTGGAACTGTGCTTGCGAGCAATTTGTCTCGAATCGTGAAAAAAGACGATGATTGGCCCTGAAAAAAAAAAGTTGAAAGAGATGTGCATTTTGGTGGAAAATGCGTTGACTGCGACAAGGGTGCAAATTCAGACTCGTTGGAATCTTTTGTTCTTGATTACTTGGGCTTGGAAAGGGCGAAAAACAGGTCTTACGATTTTGCAGCTTTCCCGAATGGTTGCTGAGTCTGGCAACGTGTAGGTTCTTTTTGTTTTACAGCAACGAGTTAACGTTTTTTGCTGATTTAGAAACTCGTTTAGAAGGACTAAGTTCGCTGGAAGTGTTGCTTTACTGGATTTTATACGTATACATACATACATGCATATATATATACCTGTGTATATATATATATATACATATGTATATACTTGATTCCTGTGAAAGGTGCAATATATACGTATATACACATGTATATATATATATATATATATATATATATATATGTATGCATATATACATATATATATATATATACGTATATGTACACTGCAAGAGTGGCAAGACTTTGAAGCCCCAACTTCCGGTGCACAACTATTTAGGTCATGCGCTGGCATCAGTATGAAATCTTCTAAGCCTTTTTGTAATGCTGTGCGCGATTACTTAGATATAGTTAATATTCAATAAACAACACTGCAAACTTAAAAAGACGAGTTAAAAATACCGAATCCCAGCATCAGCAAAGATTTTAAAAAGATCTTTTAAATAAAAAATCTGTACAGCGAAGCTTTTCGTGTGCCCATTATCAAGGCAAGGAAATTTCACCTGACGCACATGGCTTCATCATGTTAGGCGGTGGAGTTAGGAGCTGGGACATTCATTGTTTTGTACGTGCCAGTCATCTGGTCATTGATGTCCCACGGGCAATATCATTTCTACTTTGAGGTTTAGCACTGCCTGAGCTTGATTTTGCAGACAGTGTTTGCTTGTTTACAGTGTTGCGTAAAGTACATCTAAAAAGTACTTGAAGTAAAGTACAAAGTCAATTAGAGGTTATGTACTTCAAGTATAGTAAGTACACCGGGTGCAATGTACGTGAAGTAAAGTACTATAAATACAACATACTTTTAAAGTAAAGTACAAATACTTTTTAACACAATCTTTCATGATGCCCTTTCATACCCTATTTTTTTACTTTATTTTAACTGGTATGCATTGCTCCAGGGGTAATCGGAGGAGCATCAGTTTTTTTCGGAAATGGCGGCAAATATTGGATAAAGTCAAGTCGCCACAGAGTAGTTGTTTTACTCTCGCTGACGAACTATTTAACACAATACACTTATAAGGCACTTATTTGTATCGGTCTTATAGCCGCCATTACTTCACTCAGAGAAATGACCAGATGACGTCTCGAAAGACGATAGCGCGTTTTCACATGACGATACGCCATTTTTTGTTTCCAAATTTGGGGAATGTACTTTGAAGTCGGGAATTTTACTTTCTTCAGAAATTACCAGAAAAAAATACTTTAGTAAAGTACAAGTACATGCTCAGAGAATGTACTTCAAGTAAAGTACAAGTTTTCTAATCCTACTTGAAATAGTACTTTAAGTACCATGTTCTTAAAGTACTTCCCAATTCAGCTTGTTTTTTTTTGTTTTGTAAAAACGTTGGGGGAATTATTAAGCTTCTCGAACGATCTTCGAATCTTGGAAGACCTGCATATTCTGAGTTTTGGGAGGAAAGGCAACGCAAAGAGGTCACCTTTGCGTTGCCCTTTAGCACGCGATCCTTCAAGTACAGCACAAACTACGGGAGCACCAGATGGGCTTCAGAGCGGGTGCTGCATTTTGTTGACTCCTTTGAGTGAGGCTGCAGTGTGTACACCTCCTGTAGTGGGCGAGAGTTCCTACGTTGGGGAGAAGCGGGGACAAACCCTTTCTTTAAATGCGTCAAGTCTCCTTGAGCTTCGGGACACAAAGAAATGCCAGTCTTCGGCGCTAATCCCGCATTTACTGGGCCTCACTTGCGACGTGTCTGTCCGCTCCCCGCGCCTCGTAGCAGGGTTGTTGCAGTGGGGGGGCTCGTGAAAATTTTAGAGGGTTTCGGACCCTCCAAACTACTCCCCCCCCTACCCCTGCCTACGCCACATGCTTCCCCTCTTTGCAAATATCAGCTGATCTTCCAACATCTTATCTATTTTTGTGCAGGAATGTTTGTTGACCAGCAAACCTACCACTAAAATTCAAAAGTAATTTGTAATTTGAGTAGAAGTTACTCGGAAAAAGTAATTAAAGTAAACTACTAATTACCGAAATAAAAATGTAATTGAAAGTTACTAAACTACTCAGAAAAGTAGTTAAACTACAGTAACTTGAGTAGAGTAGTTGAACTACGTACAAGTCTGGTGGAAATGAAGCAGATGCGACTGTGGGTTAGAGGCTGTTTCGGGAACCGTCAATCACTCACTATGAGCATAAAGCCATGAACGATTGGGAAGAATGTTAAGAAGTGTCGCGCACATTGAGCAGCTACATGGCCACATAAACTTCCGTTGAAAACTTGAAAATGATGACTCCGCGTTCCTATGAACATGTTTGTCCTGGCCTACAACCTGATTTATGCAGTACGTGTCTCCTCCGGCTTGTACAAAATCATGCATGATGTTGAGTTAAAAAGATGGCACAGATGACCCCCTTGACGTCGAGTGGCATGATTACTTGGGCATTAGACAGTAATCGAAAGGATACCCACAAAATTCCCATTACATTTAAGAACAAACAACTTCGCTGCCCCTAACGACGTGCCTCGCGACTCGCGAGTCGTAACTCGGAAGCTGTCGCGAGAATATAGTATTTTTATTCCAGGAATTTCCCCGATTAATCGGAGCTTGTCTAACTAGCCCTTGTTTAATTAATTGCTGACTTGAACGAGTAAAGTAACAAGGACAACAAAAGTAATCTGGGTGGTTAAAGTACTTAGGGACTCAAACCCTCTGTCCACTCTCTTTTAATAACTGAACTCTCTTGTTCCAAACCAATAAACTTCTGGATCCAAATATTAAAAATAAATAATGAAGACTGAGTGCGATTGCAATATAGCAAACACTGTCATTTGGGTAGATTTACAGGCATTTCTCATGGAGATCAATTATATATTTTTAAGCTCCTCGCTTACATGCTGTCTATTCTAAGGGAAAAATGTCTCAATCAGTTTCAGAAGTGGTCTTGTTTCTTCTCAATTTGAGTAATCAGATTTTTTATCCATTCGGACGTATTACATTAAGCTAAGAATAATAGGTCATGCCTCAAAAGCTCGTAAAACCATTTCAGCCTTCATATCACTCTATGACTAAAAGTGTTGTTTCGCACTGGCAGATCACACACAGACTCCAGGGAAGTTGCTTGCCAGTCACTGCCTCTCGAAAACTCTTGGGGGCACGTCAAGAGCCGGCTCCTTGAAACGCCTGTTAGTGGTTCGAAAGGATGGCTTCGGGAGGTTCAATATTTCTTTTTGATTGTTTTAAACTTGTCCTTCTGAGGACACTTTCCACGGGGAACTACGCTAAAAGACCAAAAATGAACAAAAAATAATGTGTAGTATGTGCGCTGCTCGCGTAGCCTCCGGCAACACTTGCTTGCCTTCCAACCGACCATTGTCCGTAAAACGTTGAGGGACCCTAGTACAATAGAGAACTACGTGGCCCTCCTTCCGTCTTGCTTCAATTAGAGGGGACTTGAACGGGACCGCCAGCGTCGACAGCTTTGCTCCCTCCCACAAGGAGGGTGGGAGGCAACGCTTACGTTTTGTTGCTCTAGCACAGCCTTTTACAACGAGCTCACAAACACCAGCTCGTTTAGAGGCCGGAACTTCATGGCATTCCTGTTTCATCGTTAAAAACAGAAAAGGGAAAAGGGGGGGGGAGGGGGAGGTGACAACACCAGAAAGCCAGGGCCCGGTCTCCTGTGAGGTTTTGCTCTTCCTTCAGGTCTGAGCTGTTCTGAACTTAGACCGACTAGCATTTCTTTTTCAAAATTCTTGGGGCAAGCACGGGTACCCGCTGCCAGCCTGGGGCCCTGGGCTGCAGCCTCCCTATCCTGTACCTTGATCCGGCACTGAGAACACCCCTTTCACCTTAATTGTTACAACGTGGTTTGCTTTCGCCTTGAATCCTTCGCCATCTCATGAAGGGTCGAGAAGAAGAGTATGCATGCTTACTCCATGGCGTGTGAACGTGAATCGATCCATGAAGACTACGGCGAGGTGTGCTGCGGTGACGTGCGAGGTGTAGGTCCGCGGCGTACGTGGCTGGTCGTAGCCGGTGCGGTACAGGAAAGCGAAACTCAGCTCGTCATGTAGAGCCTTCTCAGAATGCCGAAATCAGCCAAGGGGCACTCTGGTTTATGTACGGTAACATATTCTCTTCCATAACAAAGTGTTTCTGTATCACTATAATAATTGCGTGTACCTGGCCCAATTGTGCGTTCTATCTGCCAAATGGTCGCACAGTACATAAAACACAAAACGCAGCTTTGAACAAACACCGCTTTAGCACGAGCTCATCAGTTTCTGACAACTCTATCAATGTGAGTCGCTGCATCGTTGTGAAGTGGCGCATGTGCTGATACTTCACTCTTCGTTAAATGGGATTCTACGGTTCCGCGGTGCCCAAAGTTCGTACGAAAAATGGTCGCTGCTGAACGCTGAGTTGGTCATCAAACGCAAATCTGAAGGAAAAAATATATCGGTTCCGAACTTTGGGAACTGACTCCGCATCTACTCTCAGCAACGGCCAGAGGCCTGATGAATCCTATCCTGCAGTTGGTGCAGTTCTCGATGTGCTTTGCAGCAGCGCCGTCGCGCGCGACCCTACAACCGCGACCGACGCCCGTCGTCCAGGGCGGCGCCGCAGTCAGGCAAGCGCCGAAGGGCGCGGCTGCTCGGCCTCCCTGCCGGCGGGAGCGGCGAAAAAGCGCCGCACCGAACGACGAGGGGAGAAATTCTTTGCGCGATGAGCCTGAGCTGAGTTGGCAGATTGCGAAGTCAGCCAGCCTTGTGATTCTTCCTCCATTGACGAAGCGCGCAGTCGAAGCAGGAGCCGAAACAAGAAGAAGGGCTAATTCGTTTCGGCCGACAGGATTAGGACACATGATGCGATCAAACGGAACTCGACAGAAAAACACCGGACGAAGAAAAGATCTTCGGAGTAGGAGCTCCGCGCGTGCACTTCCTCCGTCCGATGAACACCGCTGCCGCAGAGTTCCTCGAAGACGCTTTTGTGACAGCCACTGCCATCGCCTGAGGACGTCGTCATGTTCAGTCCGACTGACTTAACCCAAGTCTGCAAATGTGCACAATACTAAATAACGTTACTATACTTTGTTTTACTATATGTCACTACCCAGCCAAAGGCTAGAAAATATACGAGCACTAAGCGTAAGGCTAGAGCAGCATTTGCTGCCTTTGGCTGGGCTAGCCAGTGATCGCACCGGAACACGACTGAATGTCATAATGCTGGGCTATTTGGCTGCTATAATTAGCCCGATCGATTCTGTAATGTCGGCTGACTTCCGATGTACGGTGAAATAAATAAATAAAAGTATAAACACCATTTACTCGGTACCTTCACTGAAATAGTAACGAAGTACGTTACTCGCTAACCGAGTTTCAAAGAGAACGTCTGTTACCTTACATTTTAAGTAATGCGTTATTCTTCTCGTACTTTTCGCTAGATGTAGCTAGTGACCGGCGTGAACGTATAAAATGCAGATGCGTTATCAAAAGCAGAACAAATTGCAAAAATATCAAATATCCGAACAAGGTAATCGATTTATTGCCATTATACGGCGAGGCACAAAGTTATTAGGGACAATCGGATGAGGTGGATGTACGGACACATGCTGTCAAACTTTATGAAAGATGCATCGTTGTTGTATGTTGTTTTTGTTGTTTGTCATTCTTGGCGTTTCCCTTATCAGTAGAAGGATGCAGTGCGCGGAACGAGGTTTGAAAACGACAAGAACGTGATTTGTGAAGCGAGGACATCTTTACATACATGGGCAAACTACTTCCAAAATGTAACTTACCTGAATTACTTTGCTCGAAATGTAGCTTCACTAAAACGTGAAAAGTAATTCATTACAACTACAAATTACTTTACAATTACTTATTTCTGAGAGCGACTCGACTTGGGCCATGTAACTTTAAACGAGTTGTATAGAATGCAACGCATTTGCCCATTCCTTGGCTCAATGTATGAGGAGGCTTAAGCATCGCTGTATAAATGTCACATGTTGTGCTTTCCTTTTATGAATTTTGTTACATTAATGATATAACCTGACGGTTTAGAGCAATGAAGTCCTACGTTCTTCTATTTTCAATAAGTAATAATAAATTCGTATACTCGAAAACGCCAGATCGCTAAAGAAGAAATTTGGGCTGACACACACTTGCGTTAGCCAGGCAAATAAAAATGCGCCAATTAGTCGTATATGAATATTTTAATAGTGTTAATATAAAACTAAAATTCACATCCGCTAATACGGCCACATTCACAGACAAACATCGTGTTATAGTAAATTACTTACATTGAGTTCAAATTATAATGTCTCAGAATTATATAAGAACCGAATTGGAGCTTCCGAATCAATGGTGATAATATTCACATGTGTGAGGTCAGTTTCTAAAATGTTTACCAACAATAAATAAACTTGAAGATAATACAAAAATACACATATGCGACAGTAGTAGAAGGACGTAAAAACTGGTGAAAAGATAAGAAGGATTACTTTATATACAATTTAAATCTCCAACCTCGGCTAAAAGCTGAAGCTGGATTTGTTTTCTTTCAATATCTTGGCATGTTTACGCTTTTGTTTTATGCTCGCACCGCAGACGGCGCCACACGGCGCTGTTGAGGTAAAGCTTCAAGAAGAGTTGTCTCTCAACCCGTTGTGTAAGCAACAAAACAACGAACAACGCGATGCTATTCGTTGTCGTGCGTGTGTGTAGTGCGTGTGCATCTATGTAGTGCAGAGTGTATCACCAAGCGCGCTAGGCCGATCGTGAGAGCGCTGAGGCTTTCAGAGAGGTTCCGTCGGCTCCGCAAAGTCTCGCAAAAGTAATTGTAATTGTGCCTGAAATTTTCAATTACTGACTATAAAAAGTAATTAAATTATAATTACAATTAATTTTAGCGGAAAGTAATTAATTAGAATTGCAAATTACCATAAAGGTAATAAATTACAGTAATTTGATTACCTGTAATTGAATTACTAGTCAAGTACGCTACGTTAGCAGGAAATGAGCTATAGTAGCTGCAGCGAACGCATTCGCGTCCTTGTTTCAGGCTGGCTTAAAGTCGGTAATGTGGGTGAAGATTATGTAAACATAAAGCACGTGCACAGGGAAACACGCAGTAGTAATTGTGGGTGAGAATTTCATGCAATTTGAATGCACGGTTTCCAGAAAAACAAAAACGCGGTACATTACTTGAGAATCAATACAGAGAACAACCACCACTGTCGCGCCCCCAAATAACGAAAATGCAAAATACAAATCGAGAGTACGAGAGAAACAAGTTTCACGGCACGAGTTCGCTACCCCTGCAGAGCGAGGGAAACGCATGGCAAGCCGCACTCTAAAGCCGGGGTTCAATCCCCACCCCTGCCCGTTTCGATCTGGACGAGCATCGTACCGGCGTGCGCCAGTGCGGTCGTGTCACTACTGCGTGGTGCACGTTGAGAAGACCCCAGTCTAGTAGGTGGTTGTACTGCACTGGCTAAATTTCTCATCTACAGCTGGGAGACAAGTCGCCCGTTGGGGGCAGACTAAGTTGTAGGCTGTAAACACGCTCACACACACACCCCAATGTTTTTCTAAAGTCGAGGTCACACTGCTTATACATCATACAAAAGACAGTCCGCATACAGATGCAGACGCGAGCCACTGCGCGATCCCACTGCGAGATGTTATTTAGTATCGCGAAATTCAGAATACATCTTGTGAAATAGGCCAGATGAAAATGATGCCATAACCAACATTCCAATCTTCCTGCGCTTCTCAGTGCCGCGACGTCAGGGGAAGGCCGCCTTGCGGGTCGACCGGGCAGTCTAAAACTGGACCATGCCGAGCATCTCTTTCGTGACGCTGCACGGGTGCTGCAGCGAGCTTCTAAAGCATTCATTTAACACCATGAAACTGCTTCGAAGCAGTTGGGAACAAAGTCTACAGTCTAAAGAAAGAGCCCCTGCCTTCCGTTGACGTCACTTTTTCATTGTTGCCAGTTAGAGACTTTCCCTTTGAAAAACACGGTGAGGACCAAAATTGTCAATTCAATGACTTCGCGAGAAAAAAAAAGTAATTTTGGCCCAATATTTGGGTTACTATTTCAGCGATGTTTCTTGGTGTGTTTAGAAATTTTCAAGAAAATCGAGGAACATAAAAAGAATTGCAGTGGCTTAGCTCAGCTATGCCAGGGTACACGTAGCGTGAGCGCTTTGTTAGACGTTCCTCCCTTTGCTCCGGTGTCTCCGCAGCACGTTTAGCTTTCTTCTGTTCGTTCTTCTACGCTCAACCGCTTATTGCCAGGCAACTACTTCGGGATCCGATGAGTTAAGCTTCTCCGCTCTTCTGCGCCGCTGAGCAGCAATTTCGCTCTCCTTCTCCATGGCTATACCACACTGGCAAACGCCCCGCTATATGTATACCCCCACTAATACCTCTGCGCATGCGCACAAAATGAGAGGCGCTATCAAGCGGCTCCGGTGCAGCGTCAGACTTGGCTGCTGCGCAACGGAGGCGCACAGCTGGGAACGCGGCGGCGCCAGTGCGTCTGCCGCGGCTACGACGTCACTCCTTTGGAATGCGCACATCGGCGAGGCGCGCGCGGCGGCGGCGGAGCGCGCGGCGGCGGCGGCTCCGGCGCGCCAGCTGTGCGCCGTGTGACGTCACTGCTCTCGCGCATGCGCAGCACGGCTCTCCAGGATCCACGCGAAACTGCTCAACCTCGGCCAGTGTAGCTCACGCTACAAAACGCCGGAGCACCCCTCGGAGGCCAGTTCACAGTGCCCCGTCTTCTTACGTTACGTTACAGGAGCTTACGTGTTCTTACGACGAGTCACTGGGACATCCGAACTTCGCACGAAGCATGGCAACCAGTTTAAGGAGCAACTTTGCACCTACGTTGTCGAAGCACGGATGTTCCACTATATCAAAACGTAACGTTAAAGAAAAGAAGCACAGAAACGTAAGCAAGCGCGCTTGCGTGAATGGGTCTTTATCTACAACGGAAGCTGCGCGGGCTTACTTGTAGGAACGGCGTTGCCTCAAGAGAAAAAAAGAAGAAAAGAAGCAATAATCTCTGACAAAACCACACTCTAATATGACAGGGAACTCAGAGAACTACATGTTTGGAAGTTGGTATCTGGTGAACGTTTGTCAAAACTCGTGCAGATACAACTAGAGCCACTAAATAAGCTACGCTTCAGTTTAACGACACTTACCCATCTTGGGGCTTAAAATCATGGTTGCCCGTTATCTGAAGTTCTATCTGAAATCACAGGAAAAGCCTTCTGTGCTCCACAAACGTTTAAACAGTTCGTGACAAAGCAAAGCATTGTTACATGAGCTTCCTAACACCGAACCTAATGCTGAGGAAGTCGCGCTTTTGAATCATGACAATCGGCAGTTACATATGCTCTGTACTACGTACCAAGATTGCTGTGTCCCGAACAATATCGGGGAACAGAGTGCCGATACTGTAAGCGGAGTTAATTTAGGGGCTCTAGATACCGCTATCTCGGGGACAACTTTCTGACGCAGTGCAGTGAAAACTACGCCTGCCCGTGTTATTTTTTTTATTTTCATAATAGCGAGGATCAAATCTATGCACGCCCACTCTTCGAAAATTTACCCCGGGTATTGGCGCGTGTAAAACAAGATCTGTAAGCACTGAAAAAAAGAAAAATTCCTGCGTCAGCACGTGAAAACATCGCGTAGGTTCCAAAGTAATGACTGTGACAATGCCCCTCCCTCCGTTTTCAGCGCCAATAGTCTTCTTATGCTGCCTTGAAAGCGTCGAGAATCCCAAACACGAATCCAACTTGCTTCACGTCGTCTCCTTTAGTTCACAGCGGACAAGAAACGAGAAGAACACGCACCAAAACCTCTTAGAGAAAACACAGGAGCGGCGTTCCGGGTTTCTAACTCTATTTTCCCAACGGCCTCTCGGCTGTCGACACGGCGGCCCACTATTATCATGCCTGCCGCTCAGGAGTCGAGGGAGTACACAACCTCGGAAATATAAAAAAGAAGAAAAACAACGTCGCATTCTTCGTAGTACTACCAAGCACAACTCGAAACCCAGCGGCGGCACCGGGAAGTGCGGAGCGTGCGAGCGAGCGAGGCTGCAGCAGGCCGCGGCTCAATCGAATTAGCGGCGACGGGAACTCGACCAAGAAGAAGCCTCTCGTGAGAGGACGTCGACACCCAGGGTCGACCGCAACGACGACGACAACCAGCTCGAAGGGGCGACCCGAGAGGAGGAGGCGATGCGGACTGCGTGACGCACGCCCCAGCCTCGTTCTTTTCTGCGGAGGCACTCGGCACTTGTCCCCCTGCTTCCCTGTTGCGCGTCGTCGCTGGCGTCCTAATACAATTTCGCTCGAGTCGAGAAACGAAATAATAACGGCACTATAATGCACCGGAACGGAGAGAGAGGAATTTGGAGGGAGAAAGGGTCCCCCGCGCGCGAGAAAGACGCCGAGGGGATGGTACGGCTGTTCTACGGTTTCGCTTTTTTGCGAGAACGTCGGTCTCGCTCTCGACCGTTCGCCATGATTCTATTTCCGACCGTCGAGAGAAAAATATTTTATGCTGAGTCATCGATTTCAAGCCTCGTAGAACACGCACCAAAGCAGTAGACCTGAAAAGCTCCTTCTACTCTCCCGCCCTTTCTTTCTCCTCCTCGTAAAGCGATCAAAAGTGGCCCCGTTTCTACCTTTAGGTTTCTTTCGTTTTTCTTCTTAACGGACACACACACAAACAAAAAAAAATTCTTCAACATTTCCGCACTTTTTTGAAGTCTTTTATTTATTTTTTTCATATTGCCTTATTTAGGTGCGCCTCCTTTTGTCTACGTTGCAAGTTTCGTAGCCCGTTTTTAAACTTAATTTTTCCTTACGTGTCGTTAATTTATCGTACTACGAATCATCATGATAATCATTTCACTAACACGTGACCTATGTCAGCAATCACACGCAGCAACAGTGCAGGAAATCTTAACTGAACTCTCACGCTACTTTCCTCTTTGCGGAAACGGACGATCATGGGAAGTCATGCTAGCACTTAATATATCTATTCGAAAAAAAACTCCGATATATGCACTCCGAAAAACCGCACTCTGCAGGGTAATTTTCAACACTCGATTGGCTTCGGCCAGCTACTGAACCAATGCAGTTGACGAGCTGGTGCGGTCGAACACTTCCGTCACGTATACCCATTCGCCACACATGACTGATCCAAGTAACTTATGAACTACACTTTAAAGTACGGACCATAAAAGGTAGGAAAGAGAATTTGAAAAATTGGGGCTTAAAATATTTACGAAAAAGAATTCGTAGTGGGTGCTACGAGCCGAAAAACGTCACCCTTTTCCACGGCGAGTCGAAATTAAGCGGTCAAAGAACGGATATATCGCAGCCGGTTTCTCTTGCAAAAGCGGCAGAGGACGTAGCGATCACCTCACTGTCTCTCTCCGCGCTCCGATTTAAAACAGTGTACAGGCGGAACACTTCTCGCCCATTAGCGCAAACTACAAATTTCGTCATCAAAATTTCATGTCACGCCTGGGTCAGACGGTACTCAGATTGAGCGTCCATTCTCTAAATATAATACTATGGCGCTATAATTTAAAATCTAAAAAAAAGTAAGCAAAACATTTTAGTTAATAATCTAACTAACGGAAACCAGTTTCTCCTCTTTTCTAGTGGCCACCATGGCCACCAGCTTGACCCCGGGGCTAAAAAAACCTTAACGCAAGTTCGCTTCTTTTCTCCTCGTTTAAATTTGGGTTGACCAAGACAGACACCCCATCCCGTATACCGAAGCACGCACTAGTGCCAGTATCTATGACAGCTTTGTTTGCACTCATTGAAGCTGCCTCAAGTTATATCCTTTTCTTATTGTTTCGTACTCGGCCAGGAATTCGTTCTTTTTTGGCGCGTTAAAAGAAAGGAACGTCGTCGCCTCGTTCTCACTTCGGAGCACTTCGCACTCAAGTGACACCAACCGACGACGCCGCCCCGCCCGCGGGGCTACAGTGAATTACTGCTCTCGTAAACGGCAATACGTCCGTCGACCCCCGGCAGCTGCGCCGCCGCGAGCAACGAGCTAAGTTTTACGCAGGGGAGGGGACCCAAGAACAAAGAGACCCCTTCCGAAAGGGGCCGGGGGCAAAACACTCCGCCGCGCCCGACGTGACACGTTGGAAGGGCCGTAAAATTTTTTCGCAAACACCTAACCTGCGAACGCCGTAAAATCTGTCCCAGGCACTGAGCCGAGGTCGACACTCTTCGCGGCGAACAGGGGCTCCCCTGCATAAGCTCCGTTTCAGCGCAACTCGGCAAAGAACGCTGCAGACTCCGTGAGCCAATTAGAGCCACAGAGCGAGGCACGTGACTCCTCTCCACGGAAAGACTGCACTCCAACGGTAATTCCGGTGATTCGACGGGCCGCTGGAAACATAACTTTCGACTTATACAAAGTTATGCTGAAGTGGATGATATACACCATTCCAATATTTACGAGTCCTCAGCCCAGCGTGCAATCTCCTCATGTCCAGCACGCACATGTTCGTCGCTTCGGAGAGGGAGCAAATCACGCGCCATACGCACGAACACTAAAAGGGAACCGGCCCCTTTCTTGGAAAGGTCTATACCGAGGTTCCCGGGAAGACTCCAAGAGCTCGAAAGCTGTGTGCCGCTCGCGTGTGGGGATTCAGCGGGTTCGCAACAACTACGCGGCTGTAAACTCGGCCGCCCTCGAATGGCCAGCAGCATGCTGCTGAGGACAAGCACGAGGGAGCATTCCTTCCGGGCAAACCTTATGCGCCCTTCCTAGCCGGCAAGCGGAAGTGACGGGCGAGCTTTTTGGCAGCAATGCTCGTCATCGGTTAACTCTCTGCACACTTTGGGGTTAGGAGAAAGAAATATACATGATTACCCTGACCGTGTTTGTAATAATTGTTTTACATTACCGAGCACGAGAACGAATAAGCATGGCCATAAATGACCACCTCCTAGGTGTCCCAATGAAATTCGGAACTACTGAAGACGGCGACGGCGAGTCGCGACAAAACTGCCTTTTGGTACTATGGTGCCCGAAACACGTCTTCAACTATTGCCTTTAGCGTGTTATAGCGCCCATGCGTCGAGAGTGGTTCCCAAGTGGCAACATTGACGTCAGAAGACTCGGCGTGTCTCGTTGTCAGGTGTTACGATCCTGGCGATTGGTGGCAGAAGTTCCGGCGAAAAAGACGAGTGAACGTCAGTCTCGCTGTCGTCCCGCCGTCACAACTCGTTGCTGCATAAGCTTCCGTGGCCTGTCGAGCTGATAGCGAGCAACTGCACAACAAGCGTCTGCCGTATCCACCTCCTCTGCTTCGCCACCGCGAGAAGACAACAACATGGCACATCTATGACGTCATCAGGAGGAAATCGAGGACCATATTTGAGGACCAGGTAGACGTACCAGTCGGAGACTCGCTGCAGGCATCGTACCTTCGGTGGCAACAATACAGAGGTGACAAAGAGAAGCCTCGGTATGACCCGGAGGAGAGATTCCGGCGGACATTTGATGGAGCCGGCATTTTGGCAGCACCGGTCGAGCATTCTGGTAGACGCCGCAGCACCCGACGCTTACTGACGCTCCATGTTCCGTCATGATGGGGCCTCGAGCCGAAACGTGGCTTACGACGAGCCACGCCGCGTACTTTCGGCAACTTTTCGCTATTTGATACAAGTTCACAGAAATCGCGCAGGTAACCGAAGCTGTTAGGAAACATTAAAAGGAATCGCCTGCATCAAGCTGGCAGCCAACGTTTCTATGAAAAACTTCGTTTCTTCAACTGAAGAAGTTGTCTCCTATTAGTGAAAAGTCAAGTGGTCAAGTGTCATTCCTAGGCTTCCAGGAGGTACTATAGGCCACAATAGGAAACTTGGAACAGACTTCCTTCTAATTTTGACGTATCTACAAATTTCGGAACATATTATGGTCCCGACGAGGGCTAAAACGGAAAGTTTAGATCCCAAACTACCTCCGTCTGACAGGGTGAGGTTTAACGAACGTTGTGGGAGATATCAAACTGAAAAGAAGAAAGATGAACTGTTCCCTTTCATATTGTTGCCGATACGTAGCACCCTTTCAAGACATCTGATAGGATAGAACGCGAAGAAAATAGGTGCTGCAGGACCGCTCCCCGCTATATGAAAAGATCAACATTTGCGACGCAAATCTGGATGGTCAGTTGTATGCACGGCCACTGTGTTACATGATTCATCCTCAGGTCGATGTAACTCAGATTTGCTGGAGCGTATTGGCTCACCCAAGAAACTTGCTCAACTCAGGTTAGATGTGTACAACCTAGAGTGGCGCAGTCGTCGCTTAATTCGTGGTATTCCGGAACTACCAAATAAGGATTTGATTAATATTAAAAAAAAAAAAACTGGCAACAAAATTTGATAATCCGCCTGTATCCCGAAGTGACATTGCAGCTTTGCACAGACTTCCAACCAAACCGGGTGAAACGAGAGGCGTTATTGTTCGTTTCACATGTCAGGAGCTTCGCGACTCTTGGCTCCTAAAACGGCAAACACCCAAGAAACAAAAGACATGTACATTTGTGAAAAATATGACACGGCTCTCCCGCACTCTCCTATCGATCACAAAGAAATGGGTGCAAAAATGTAGCTAAGCCTTTGTTTCGAACGCGAATAAAAAAGTGTTGGTACGAAAAAGGAGCGGTGAAGGAGCTGCGGTCATTCGCGGCATTAAGATCTTACCAGTCTAAAATAAGGCACACGACAGAATTTTCATAACGTTGATGACTTTTGGGTCTCATTTCTTATCGTAACATTGCATCTTTAAAATGTATGTATAATGTTTCACTCTTTCACTTAAACATAAGGAATTTACGAAATAAATTTGATGAGGTGAGCTTCTTTTCCTCTGAATAAAATCATTGTTTTGACATACATTTTTAGTTAGACGTGATTCTCATTTGATGACTGTATTCCGCTGACTGGTTACGATTGTGTTTCTGCGTGCCGCTCATTTATTTTATTTATTTCATTTATTTTTCATTATTTCACGCTTAAAGGCCCGGTTAGGGAATTACATAAGAGGGTGGGGGGAGGAATGTGTCGAATAATGCATTAGTAACACACAAACAACAAAAAATATACAAAACAATTATAGCAGAAGTTATACATGTACTCAATTAAAATGGGCTAGTAGAATATCATGAAACTCCGCTCCATCAGTGACGCTGACGATGGAGGGTGGCAGCTGATTCCATTTAGTGATCAGTAAAGAGTTTCGGGGGTGGTGTGGCTATCTTTATTTTTTCAAAACTGCCAAAGTACTTCATGAATACAAAATTATTGAGAAAAACGTTTCTCTTAATTGTTATTTGAACTGAGCATATAAAACTGAGGTTACAAACTTTTTTAGTTGGTGATTACAACATAAATGCTACATCGGACAATGAACCTTACTTGCGTTTCCAAGAAATATTTGAATCCTCTGCTTGCACAAGGTCCAGCACCATAGACGTACATACTAGAATTACTTTTACTTCTGAGACAATCCTTGACCTTTTTACGAGTCTTCCTATTAATAATTTTAGATAACGTGTATTGGTGTGTGATCTGATTGACCACTTGCCAATATACTATATTCTTCCCTGTAAAGAACCATGTAAATATAAAGAAGAAACTGACCAGAGACAATTCGAAACAAAATATTCCACGGTTCAAAGCTCTTATCTTGGGTCGGGTTTGGAATATTGCCTTGAATGAAAGGGATGCGGACTGGGTTTACAAATCTTTCTTATCCTGTTTGGTTCCTGCTTATAACACATGTTTCCCCCTAAAGGTACGTAAAAACACAAAGTAGGCCCGTATAACTTAAGGCAAAACTTAATAGTTAGAACTCATTTAAGCACAAATTATGGAGATCAGAGGTTACATTCTCTGATACCAGACCATCTAAATCAGTACCAAATTGTTTTAGATATCTTAAATAGTGCCCAATCAACCCAAAAAATGTAAAACAATTATAAAATATTAATTTTATTTTAGTAGCAATATTGCCACCGCGTCATATTTTGTGATTTATTGAAGAATTACGATGTATGCTAGTACCTGTGCAAAAGTGTGTATTTTAGATATGTTTGGAGCAACATGTACAGTATATCTGTTTAAAAATTTCTGTTTCACATGCTGTTTTTTTTTTGTTTGTAATTCTTGATATTATATGGGGTGACTTTCTTTGTATTTTATGTTTGTATTCGCTGCAGCTAAGAGGGTGGCATGGCGCCGTAAAGGCACTCAAAGTACCTTTACGGCGCCATGCCACCTCAATGTCCCCTGAGACAATTTTGTACAAGGTTGTCTTGAATAAACTAAAACTCATCTCTCAAACTTGGGTTTCTTTGAAGTTGGACAGCCCAGACGTAGACCGTGAACCTTCATGTTCGAGAGCTTTTACCCAACTTAGCGCATTCTATTGCACATGAGGGAGCAGTATGGCTATAGTGATCCTTGGTAAACCGAGATAGGAAAGGAGAGGCTCCGGCGCTTTCTTGAGCACCCAAGTACAACACTTTTTTTTTCTCTTTTTATTTTTTTTTGTTTAATGCCCAGAGTTTACTTTTTCCGGTGTGCTATTTATTATCTCTGAATTTAAAATAGCTATTGAGAAAACGGCAAATGAATGTTATGCCAAAACCAACATGCAGATTTCCCGCGCTTTCCAGTGGAGTGCCGTCACATGTTGTAAATCTTGCAAATTAAACAAACAGTAAAAACAAAAACGCAAAATATCTTGCAAGCATTTTTTTTTTTTGCGTGAGCTTGTTGAGCATTTAATTTGCAACATTTCTTGCAACCGGTCGGGAACAAGCTGCACTGCTCCCATATTGCATTTGACGTCACGTTTTCAGTGTTGACAGTAGAACCCCTTAGCCTCTGAAACCAAATTTAAAAATTCAAGAACATCGCGAAAGAAAATTATTGTCTTCTAATTCGGTCTATTCGTTCGGATGTGTCTACTAATCTCTTGAACCAATTTTGAGACAGATCAGTGACTATTAAAATTACGCCGGACTTAATCGTTCCTTCTGATTACTTATGACTACCGCTATAAAAGATAATCCGCGCTTCCGCGTATAGTCGCCCGCTTGCAGCAGAACGCAGCGGTCCTCACTCGCAGGCGAGTGCTTCTGGGCGTCACTGGAGGGCAGCACATGCTGCGGGGCGCCGCAGAAAAGAGCTGGCTTCTTTTCCCTCCACATTGCCATTCGCCAAAATAGCGCATCCACCTGTTTGGCTTTGTTTCGTTCATCTAATTAATTTTGTGTTCGCGACTTTTTTATGTTTTAATTTTTTAATGCTTTTTCGTACCTCGTGGTCGCTGTTCTGTTTTGAGTATTGACTCGATTTCTGCCTCTCACAGGCCTCTACTGTACGGGGCTGAATGGCACATAGCTGCTCTCCGAGCCTGGTGCGAGTGAAGCCACGGGAAGTTCGGTGCTTTCCCCAAAATTCGGGGGTCTGCTGGGATTCCTAGTGCATTCAATCAATGTTTTGATCCAGGTTTTTTTTCTTTGTTTTTTGTGATCCCGTTTTGAATTAAATTTTAAAAATGAGGCGTTTGAACGTGGGACATATGCGCACTTGATAAACTAGAATCTCAAAATTTTCACATCGAATGGCTTCCCAGGAGACTTCTCCGGTCTGCATGCGCTGTTACTGCGAAATCAGCAGGACACTCTGGACAGCTACCGCCATCTATGAGCGACGGCGGCAACCAGAGTGTTGTGTCGACATTTGTTTGGTACCGGACACGATCCTGGGGAACCTAGCCCATAACTGCTTCGCTGTAAAGAAAGAGGAAAAACGTGCCGATCATTGACGTTTAGCCAGTACGTGCGGAATGTTCGGCGTCGGTGCGATTGCACGACAAACAGAAACTTTTCATATGCCGTTGACAAAGTTTTGACGCCGAGAGCTGTCGTACAGCCTAAAACAACGTAAAAACATCACGTGTTCAGACGTGCAGCGGCGGCCCTCTGCTCCGAAAAACGAGCACGCTCCAGGCTTCTAAAAAAAAAAAAAAGAGGGCGAGGGAGAGTGGCAGAGAAACAGAAAATAAAAGCGGACGATTCTTTAGACGTGCCCCCTTTGCCGCAACGTTAGCAATGTTTGGTTCTCTTATGCCACGAGTTGGCGCCCGAGCTCTACTCGGCGCTGCCACGTATTAGCGGTTCTGTTTTGCGCGCTCTCGTGTCTACTACGTTACCAAGAAGAGAACTCCGCATTTACGTTGCCACCGCAGATAATGGCACCCAGCTACCATTCGCGCCATCCAGTCTTCAGATGATAGTTGAGTTAAGAAAACGTCTTCATTTAATGCCATGCATGCGTGCACATTTTCTTCACACTAGCAGATACATTTTGGTTTACCACTGCCTTTGCCACGCTAATACAACCAAAAGGCGATATTTTAAATATATTTTAAAACTTTACCCAGCAACCGCACTATTGATTCTTCCCTCATTCGTCGGAGGCTCGCGTGCTGCGGAACGCCGTCGCCGCATCTCGGTCTCATTATACGCACTCGGGCAGTAAGCAATTCACCGCGGTCCGGTCAACAGCGAGAACCAACCAGGAGAAACTAAAAGGCGCGCATGGCCGACAGAACGAATGAATGAATAACCCGGGCTTTGCGACAGCCGGAGCTCGGAGACACTCGCCAAATGCTTGGGCCGCGTGCATAATCCAAGAAGCCAGGCATCTTACGCAAGAAGTGGCGGAGACTCAAGCGTTGCCCAGCCGTGTCTCATCTCTTCTCAGCAAGCTGTTGCCACGAAGCGACCAAAAGCAACACGCTGACGCCGCCAAGACCGTCTTGTCGGCGTGCTGCGCGCAATCTATCTCTTCTTCTTTTTTTGTCCTATTCTGGTTTGATATTTTGAAATTTCCCATTGGATTTGGGGAGCAAATTCGGAGTAATATACTAGCGCAAGATGCGATGGAAGGAAAACGGAGAATACTGCGCAGCGACAATCTTTCAGATTTCAGTCGTATCTCAAAGCGTGAAATTGATGTATGAACTTTGGAGGGGTTAGCTTAAAAAGACACCGCTCAGAGATAGAAAAAGCGAGCGAGGACCAATGAGAGTAAACTACACAAGAGAGATAGAGAGAGAGAGCGTGTCGAGGTCTGTCATCTTTCGAAATAATATCGAAAATATATTTTTGTGACATTAAAACTTTTCGATCGTGGCAGTCGAGCCACTAGTGTGTGCATAGTTACAACTTTATTTGTATATTTTCTTTTCTTTTCCTATGACAGTGTATCACTTCTTAGGCTTGGTGCTGTTGGTGGTCAAAAGGTTATTAGCTCGTCGTGGCATCGTTTTTCGTATTTCTCTTTCTAGATATAAGATTTATTGGATACCAATTAACCTCCTATTTCAACGAATATTTGTCAGGATTTAAAGAGTAACATCGGTATATTTTCTCAATTTCAGGGTCACGACTGTTTTTAGTGGAGGAAGTGACGTCCCTCAATTACGGGGTGTCATTTTTTTTCCCCCGATGTCTCGTGTAGTTTTCTAGATATCTAATCTCAAAGTTTTGTTTCGAGGATATACGGCGAAACCGAAACTACCGGCTCGAGCATGATGGCAACCCTCGGAGTCGTGGTCAGGCTGCATGGCAGTTGTGTGACGCCTGATTCACATGGTGCGATTTCGCTTGCGATTCCGCAGCTGCGTCGTTGAGCACTGTAACCTACACAACTACCGTAAATAAAAATAGAGATTTGAGACGAACTGAAAGGTACGTCATTCCGAAAATATACACACTGTATGGAAAGAAACATAGAAATCATTACATTCCTTCTTTATTTAACGAACTCCCAGAGTTCCTTATGAATGTAACATCCACTAGGGTAGTGAAAAGAAAACTAAAGAATTGGTGTCAAACATCTGAGTTGTAGATATCGTAGCCTGACCGTTGTAAAAAATTCGTACTTTTGTTTCAATGTTGCAAGAGTAGACTTGGTTATGACTGCCTATGTTTCATGCCTTAATGTGCTCCCTTATTTATTTATTTTTGTTCCTAATTTTGTTCTCCTTTCATTGTTACGCAGTATTACTTTTCTTTTTTTTTCTTTTTGTGCCGCGGAGTGTTTTTTGTTAACAACATGTATTTCATTTGGTCGCATGGCCCTACATACCAGCAGAATTCTGCTTTTCTGGGCCAGCTCTTTATTTTGTATGACTTGATTTGAAATAAAATTGAATTGAATTGAACCTCCACCAGGCTTTTTTTTGCCGCACGATAGACGTCACAACTGCGAAATCGCAAATAAAATCGCACCATGTAAATCAGCCTTGACGTAAACTGCGTAAAGCGGTACTGCGAAATGTGCGACTGGCCTAGCCGCAAGAGCAGTTCCGGTCAGTAGATCTCGTTCGTAGACATCACTCGTACATACCCTTCGCAGATATAAAACATCTGTGGCAAATATAAATGCACATTCATAAAGATGCCGGCCGAAAAGCGAGTTCGCCCAACACTACTTAGATTGACAGGCCTCTCCGCTCTTCCCATGACGTCACGCGTCCGGCCGCCGGACATCTCTCTGTTTTTCAGTCGTTCGGCAATGGCGGCGGAGACGTAGCGCGTTTCTGCGAATTCATTTTTCAGTTTGAAATGATTTCTGATCGAACCAGGGATGATCCGTACGTGACAGTGTGTGCTATGATGTGTACTGTGATGTGGAAGAAACGTGCGACAAACGTGGGCCTCTGGATACCCGCACAGAAAATAATTTGAGATCAGAATAAGTACTGGAAACGGTTTCGATCAGCTCTCGCTTTGTTGGACTTGCACACGGTCATTTTTCCTGGCAACTACTCTACTGTTTAGTTTAATATATGTAATTCTAGCTAACTCGTAGAGTTTTAGTCAAAGGCACACAGTTGTTCACCGATTCCTTGACTAGTTTAGTCATGCTGAGCACGAGGCTCACTAATGAAAAGACGACGACGAACCCCCCCGCGAAACAGGCAACGATTTGGACGTTCTATGCTCTGTGTACATATTAAATACCGCGTCTACTCTTGACGATGGCGTATCCGGCAAATTTGACTCCGTATTTGACGACGGGCGAACAGCGCGGGCGAACAGCGTGGGCGGACAGGCTGGGACTTGCCCGGCGGCTCGGGTCGGCTTCGTCGAGCCGGGTCGAGATGACCGAAGAAGCCGGACACATCGGTTGACGTCACGTCGATGTGAAGAGCAGGTATGGGAGAGGCCTTGTCCAGTCTAGGTGGTGTTGGTTCGCCCCGATGAAAGCAGGCTCAGAACGAGCCCGTACTTATCTTCTGAGAAGAAATCCAGTCTTCGTAGTGTACAATGCACGTTCCAGGAGAGTCGTGGAAGCTAATCGCAAGCTCACGCTGAGCAGAAACGAACTAAACTATGGCCGCCAGTGAGTGCCACCTTCAGTACCTTCGACACCACGACGCGCTTGAGCGAGCAGGGAATCAATACTCTTCGTGCGCGATCGCCGAAAAGCACTTACGAATTACGGCCGCTAGAAAATGACTTAACAAGCAAAAATCTCTCGCAGGGACGCTTGAAAACGCAGCAGAAAAACACGGCAAAAGAAGTGGCAGTATGAACAAGAAACCTCCACGAAAACGAAGATGACATCAGGGCACAAGATTGCTTGACGAACAGCCAACCCGTTGAATGCCCGCTGAGAAGCTGGTGGTAGCATTTTTAATATCGGTTTTAGAGTGGATCGCAGTTTCCCATTAGTGTTATATTTTGGCAGTGCTCGTATTTAGTCTCCGTAAATCGACATCAGTCGTTTATTTTGAATCGAATTTTGACCGGAGTTACCCTTTAAGATACGCAGCTATAGCGGGCTCCTGACGCCTCGAGTTTTAATGACGTTCTGGACTCATTCATCCTCGTTGTCGAAATTTATTTTATTTTTTTTGCTTTTAGAAATGAGTAGAGTATTTTCATCCTAGCGAAGCGAACTCGTCTGTTTCCGTGAAAAGCGGCGAAATTTCCGAGGAGAAAAAGAAATCTCCCTTTTTAATCTGCTTCCAGAAAGAAGAGAGACAACGAAAAAACAAAGAAAACAGGTTTACGAGAAAAGAACGAAAATGTCGGGCCGTATGTAAGAGAAGTCGCGGTGTCTGCGGTCTTCTTCGCGCAGCGTATCTCCCTGCGACTCCCACGCCACAGAGTCGCCAGCGGCGAGTCACGGAGCCACGACAAGTTCGGGATCCTCGGTCCGTTGCGGCGGAGTTGCTGATGCTCCTGCGCGATAGTGCACACGTGTCGCGATAGAGCTCTTCCCCGGTGCGAGTCGGCTCTCGAGCCCGGGCTGCATCCGCCGACTTCTCAGGGGATCCGGTTTCAGCCAGGCGACTTGTACGAGGCGCCTCCCGTGCATGCCCCGAATTCCTCGACTGCATTTACGGGCAAGACGACGCGAGAACGAGGCATGAATCAGAGAAATGCGGCTCGCTTCGTGCCACCTTTTCACGTCGGAACAACGATAAAGCAGCATACCGTGACGTATTAAAATCGCTTTTGTTTGTTTTTGCTTTTGACCTAAATTGTTTATTAAATGCCAAGCACGATTAGGACAAATCTGCAGTCTTTACAACGCGCGGAATCTGCTTTAGTATTTTTTCTCCACGAGTTAGCTCTCTGCAGAACTTTTCTCTAAAGAAATTCGAGAAAAGATGATCTTTTTAGCACGCGGCCCGAACAGCATGATCGCTTCATCCGCGAGCGTCTGTCTCTCAAGTCCGTATGTTCCGGCGATGTTCGTGAGCCTGAATCCAGGGCCACACTGCCTATACACCATACAAAAGACAGTCTGCAAACAGATTCGAATGCAAGTCACCGCGAGATCCCTGCTTCGAATGCCGCATGGCAACGAGTTCAAGGAGAAACTTGGCACGCGGCATTCAAACTACGGAGTTGACTGATGTCTGCAGACTGTCTTTTTGTACGATGTATGATCAGTGCGACACCGGATTAAAGTTGCAGTCACACTGCTTCTACATCATACGAAAGACATCGCTGCTGACATGATGACATCTGCGGACACGCCTAAAGGATGTTGGAAGCATGTTTGCTTCATGTAAGCTTGGAACATGTCTGCAGACAGATTTTTTATGGGAAGCGCAAGTTCGTCTGCTTCTTTTGCAGGTGTTGGGGTGATGTCAGAGACGCCGAGCTCTGATTGGCTCGGATTGAAGGATAGTGGGTAGACATCACAGCAAGCTGACTCGAAGTCTACCAAATATCCTTCAATCAGAGCCAATCAGAGCTCGGCGTTCTGACATCACCACAACCACTGAGGAAGGCCTCAGACAGTGTACGCAGACTTTTTGTAGAACGTATTCGCAGTGAGACCGCGACTTAACGCTCCTGGCCTGGCACCCTTTCCGCGTAAAGACTGCCTTCAGTGGCGAATTCATGCAGCTTTATTGAAAGATAGATCAGCCTCAAGAAAAATAAGCTCTGCCTGCGCAGTCTGCTACCTACCACAGCCGCGTGGGGGATTGGCAATATACCTTAATCGTACCGCGCCACGCAATAACAGCAGTTGATGACAATATATTCCAATTTCCGGTTGATTGTGAATAGCATGAATCTACCTGCTGGTGTTCGCCCTAAAGCTCCGATGGTCATGGCCCCTAAAGCACTGCGGACGCATACGAAGCAACTTTTCTGGAGAAGAGGTCCAAATTCACGGAGGCAAAATGATCAGCGGAAAGAAGTGCTCGCCGATGCATGTCTGTATCCGAGCGTAAGTCGGGTACTGACGCAACCCGTTTATTCATTCTCTGAGGCGCTCTTTTGTCGGAGGAAGCGAGCCGTTGATTCTGCACAGCCATTATCCTCGACGTTCCTCTTTCCCAACTCCGGCCACTATGTGTTTATGAGCGGTTCCTTTCTCCAGTATTTACGAAACCGCGTGTACAGTGATAGGCTCTGGAAAAAAAGATGATACCAAAGCAATTGTGCGCTTTCATCCTTGTCGCTTACATCTGTAACAAAACTTCTGACTCATTCTCTGCCAATCCAACTGCTTGGGAGCACAAAAAAAAAGAAGAAGAAAAACACGTAACCGTTAATGTAAAGCAATATAGTTATCTCTCTAACAACGTACAAACATAGTGTAATACGCGTACACAAATATTTGATGTTACTGTGGGTACGACAAACATCGCTGATGCTATAGTTCGTTAAAACTCAAAAGTAGCGATAAAAGAAACTAGACTCGTCCTAAAATGCCCGCTCGGCACGCTTCGTAAACTGTGGCCTAGATTTTGTGTTGAAAGCGTTTAGCTACCTAGGAAAGCAATATACGCACCTTTAAACGGGCTTGGAGTTGGCCATTCGGCGAGAGAGTGGACGAGATCGGCGACCGCCGCGATTGGCCAGTGCCGCAGTGCGATTGGCCAGTGCCAAGGTCAACCGGGATGCTGGCCAATCACGGCGGTCGGCGATCATCGCCAACTTTCTCACTGAATGTCCAACTTAGAGACCTCGAGCCTATTACCCATGAGGCGAAAAATGCGGCGCTGGGGGCGTATGCTAATATTCGGCAGAAGAGAGCTACTGGGCATGTTCAGAACTCGACCCACAGCCCAGCAGACAAAAATGGCAGCGCGCTGAAGGCAATTATTGGAACAATCTATATTGAATTTCTTATTCAAAAACAAAAGAGGCGACTATTTTTATTTCTGGCAAATGCAGGACTCAAAGAAGGGCAAGGGTGGTGGACCCGATATTCCGATGTCTTTCGCGACCGTCCGTATAGATAACAAATCCTTACAACACGCTCACGCATTCTCGTTCTATCACTTACAAGTTATGTGCGCGCCATAGCACTGATGAAGCGGCAATGACGGACACAGAATCTGCCTCGGTCCCATATTCTTTTTTTCTCTCTCCCTCCATCCACATACAGGGTTATGAACAGCTCGTCTATCGACGCGCAACGAGGAACCCGGGTCGTTATTGACAGCCTCCCTCGCCCCGTTCTCGCCGCTATATGACCCCCGAGATTAAGAAAACATGTAACGACAGCATTAGGGGCGCGAGGAAGCCCGACTGGCCGTCGGATGCGGGCGGAGGGCCCATTCGGCAATCTCTGTCGGGCGGGGGGCCGCATGGAGATGCCATACCACGCGCGCGATGATGACCTCGGGGATGGCTTCGCAGAGGGACGACGACTGTCATTGTCGCAACCTGGACGGCATTAAATCTCGCGAGGCCCCGACAGGAATGCGAGCCATGGCAGGAAGGCTGGAGACCCTCCGGGGACGATGGCCCAGCTGCGAGGAGGCTACTCCGGGCGGCGACGGCCACCGGCAATGTTGGAGGCGTCCGCGAGTACGTGCTGGGTGCTGACCGATCCTGCAGCTGTGTGCCTCAGAAAGGAAGACTCGAATGTCCTTGTTCAGGATGGAAGCTTGGGCGTGTGGGTAGGCACGATTATTTAAAACGTAGAGCGAAACAGACGGGACAGAAGAAGGTTAGTTTGTCTCCTTTCTTCCGTCCCGTCTGTTTGGCTCTACGTTTCAAATAATCGTATGCCCGCAACGCCAGGTCAGAGCAGAGGGTGCCACACCGTGGCCTCCACTGTTGCGATTGATTGAAGAACGACAAAAAGATTGACGATGCCTATATTGTAATTGTCTCGCTTTCGGCGGAGGAGGGGCAGCGTATAATACATGACAGTATGACCTCTGAGCACACGCCGTAGCCTTGCTGTTTCAGATATTGGTCACCGCGCAAGCCCAGTCCACCAGTTTGTACAACGAGTGCGCTGGGAGTTTAGCCAGTGTTTTATTAGGGACTTTTAGCAAACCGTTACAGTGTTCCGCGTACCGCGACTACTGGGGTGCACCCAAAATTTACAACTGAGTTCTTTTCTACAGTATACGACAAGCTTAGTGAAAAAGAAAAGAAAGACATCGGCGCTTTTTCGCTTTTTGCTCAGACAAGGCATTGAGGAACACTCTATTTGACCGCTTAAGTTGGTGCCGCGGGTGAGGACAATCCACCACGTAAGGGGCCCTGATGTTGCGCTTTAGTTGCAAGAGAAGATCAAGAGAAACCCACGATGGCCCGTTCGTGCTGACTGCGTCGACCTCTGTATAGAACCTCAGATGAAGTCGCAGTGGCTTTAGTTATTCCATAATAGTTATCTATCCAAACCCGCAACCAACGGAAGGGAGTGAGGTTTGCCACCATATGTATCAGTGTTGTAGGCATTGCCGAAAAAGAAGTAACGAAATACCTTATTCGTTACCTGCAAATAAAAGGAACGCGTTACCGTCCTGCGTTAATTCAAAATTAAAAAAGCTTTACCGTTACCGTTACCATTAAAAAGTAACGCACATTACCCTTCCGTTACTTTTTTTTAAAATTATGAATTAACATATTTTACTCATTTGACGTTGTAGGTATGCACAAGTGCCATATTTCTAGAAATATGTCCATCCAAAAACTGAACGTAATTACCTTATATTTCTCCCGGTTCTACCTAAATACCCACAAAAAAAAAATCCAGCAAAAAAAAATTTCGAAAAACCCCCCCCCGCAAAGATGTATATAACTTGGCGCCTAGAAACACTAAAAAAATGGAACTGTACTTTCTTAAGTCGTGGGGAAAATATGAAACGAGTAACGTAACTACGTTACACGTTATTCAAAATAAGTGACGTGAGTAGATTACCCGTTGCCGTTTTGAAGATGTAACGAATACGTTACAACGTTACTGAAAAAAGTGACGCATTACCGGTGAAGCCGTTACTTGTAACACGTTTCCGCCAACACGGATATGTATACGTAAAAAGCGCCCCTGATGTCGATGAAGCATGTCTTCAACATCTATCTTGAGAGATAGCTGGGATACAAAAAGATTTCTCTTTTTATGTTGTGTTTCCTGCGTTGTACACGTTCCCTCATAACAAGAACGGAAGCTGGTTCCTCGTTCCTTCTGAATACAAAAACGAGTTTCCGTTACAAGTTCCAGTGGTTCAAAAAGAACGCGTTCCAGTTTTATTTCTAAGATTGGAACGGGTCGTTACATTGACGTCTCATTTGTGGCGTATTTGAATAAAAATGGTGCACAAATCGCCGCTGTCGCTATACGCTGATTCTCGACGAAATGCGTTAGCATTTAGCCCAGGGGATGCGACTCGGCGAAGGATGGCAGTTCCAACTTCGCAACGGTCCGCATACTGTTGTGTTCGGAGAACCAGTTGGTTCTTCCGGGCGTTGCCGTTTTCATATGCAACCACCACAGCTTCCCTCCTCGATCACCGCCTACGGTACGCGTACTCTTATCTTCGAAGAGCCAATCTTTTTTCCCGAGTATCGGATGTTACGCGCAAACGGCGTCGTCGCTGCGTCTCGGTTTTACGTTGTCGCGGCCACGGCCACTCGATCCCCTCTTCTCCCGCTCCAGCAGCTCGTCATTAGAAGCGTGCCAGAAGACTCTTTCCCTCTCGTAAGGGTAACGTAGACGTAAAGAGCGAACGAACGGAGCGAAAGAGCACGGCGGGAACCGCGCACCGCGCCGCATCCTCACAGAAACGTGTCCACCCCAGTCCACCCCAGTCCAGATCAGTCCAGTCCAGTCCAGTGCCAAATAGTCCAAATTGAACGACGACCGTCTAAACGAAAGACGGCTGCATGCACTACGGCAATAAATGCTAACGCATTTAATATTGTGCCGGATAATTCCTAAATAAAATAACGCATGGGATTGAAAATATCAACGCCGATTAACTACGTGTCGAGTCGTCACAATCTCGTTTGTTCCAGTTCTTTTTTGTTTTTTTTACTATTGAACATTTTTTTATCTCCTGAAGTCCGAGGTTAAAATAGTCGCAAAAAAGAAAGCCTAAATGCCAACTGAATTCGGGTAAAATAGGGGAAAAGAACGCCTTTCCTCCTGCCGTTCCCTTCGAGAACGTAACGTTTTCCCGGTTCATTTACACCGACGGAAAATGAAGCGGCGGCGTTCCTCCGTTCTCCTAAAAGAAACGCCTCCCAGAAACATCGTTCCGTACAACACCGTCGTCTTCAGATGACACAACAGGCGCCTTTGGCTTCATCTCTACTCAAAAAGCGAACGAGACGCGCGCAAATTAAGTTCCGTTCCCCACCCTCCCTTAGCCGGAAAAGGGGGGACAACGCTCGCGAAAGGGAAAGAAGAGCGAGAGCCGCTCGTACAAGAAGCGCATCAGCTAATGAGCGAAGTTATCTCCGCGAAACCAGTGCGCGGCTGAATCGGTCCGCGACCGTGGCGGCCGCGGGGCTGATCCGCCTGAGGAAGCAGCCCTCGTCCAAGACGGGGCAACGGAAAGTACGCGCGCGCTCGACCGGACCCATTAACGCTCGTCCCGGCTGGCCACGTGACTACGACTTTTCCCAACGCGCCCACCGGCGTACGGTGCTGTCACGTGGCACAAGGTCGGCGAGTGATTGGCCCGGAAGGCACGTGGCTTCTAGCTGCTCTGTCAGCGTCGGGGCAGAAGGGGGTGCGAGTCTGGAGACCCGTGCGGGCGAGACGGGCTTGGGGGGTCCACTCCCCGCGAGTAAAGGCAATGAGCTGCAGCCGCCACGGACTTGGTCTCCCGCTTTCCCGCCCAAGGGTAGAAGAACCACCGGGGAACACGGACAAAAAGAAGCAAAAGGGAAGCTTTGGGAGGGGCTGCGGCGACTGGCCCCGAAAGTCTCTTCCGAGAGATATCCCCGCTGCTGTACATACTTCACGCACGCACGCACCGCTCTTCCACCCGGAAAGAAAACGACGCATCCCGCTAATGAGCTGGCCCAAATTTTGTGCAGCACGAGCGTCATACGCTCTCGCTCCCATTATACTGCCTACCCTTTCTTTTGTTCGGGCCTCGGCGCTTAAGCCCGGACTGGAAAAGTTGGTGGGTGGACTCACATGTCCCGTGTTCTGCGATGGGCGCCGTGCATCGTGAATTAGCCGGACTGTGTTACCAGGTTCTAGCAAAGAAGGCTTGTTTTGTTGATGCAATAAGATACGAAGGTTTACATCCATCACTTGCACACAGCGTCAGTTTCACGGTTGATGGATGCAGAAGTCGCACCTTTTCTCCACTCTCGTGACGAGGATGGTGGCAACGCAGACTGTGATGCAGCGTCGAGCTAAATGCGATCGCAGCGCCGTTATTTCTGTCGCCGTTGCGACTCCAGCACCGTAACTTCGGGAATGAGACATAACGGAACGGAGCAGTGTTTTCAAGTGCTCGAACGGTATCACGTGTTTTATTATAACCCGCGTTTGCGATGCAAGGTGCCAGAAGGAAAACAAATCGCGCTATCGTCCGCAGGCGTCTCCAAGCTTTGTCTAGCGATCTCGCCCCTCCGCCCGCTGTCCTTTTCGCCACGCGACTACGCAACCCACGTGCACTTCTTAGCAATATGCGTCGGAAGCGTCCACATTAAATTGGAAACGCTCGATCTGTGTGGTTTGAGTCACCCCCTGTCTTAAATCTAGGCTCTTCACGAAAGAGACGAAAGACTCGCGCTTCCTCGTAAACGACCTTCGTAAATGACCCCCCCCCCTTTTATTTTTTTACAGTGAAGTTCTTATGTGCTAGGATCTGGAAACAAAAATGAGTCCATGGATGTTAAAGGACCCATGAAACGAGATTTTGGACCGCAATATATCAATTTATGTTGAGTATTTTGCGAAAACAGCCCATCGTTCAGTGGCCAAAAGAAAAAAAAGTAGAAAGTCAAGAAGTCGTTGACTTTCGATTTTGTAAATCTAGAAAAAACCAACCGAGCGAGAGCCTATTTCGTACCTCCTTTTCTCCCGAGAAGCTCTCGCCGCCTCTTCTCGTGATACATCCGCGACCCCCGCAGCGCGTCAGACGCCTCGCAGCGTGACCGGACCTATATGAGCGTCACACGACACCGAAGCTCACTTATTCTTCACCCTGCCGACATTGCGGAAGCTACGCGCTTGCTGGACCAATCCGACCGCCTCCCTTTCACCGGCTGACCTCACTCTCTGCGCGTGGGTATGCGCGAGCGAGCGTGAGCATGCGGCAAAGGGGTGGCTTGCCTAAGGGGAGCGCGTAGTTTCCGCAGCACTTTGTCAGCTTTGGGGGCGGTGATCGAGAGGGTGGGAAAGCAACTGTACCGGATCATTACTGCTGGTCGTCTGTGAGCATATCACGCTAGGTCGGAAGCGTCCACATTAAATTGGAAACGCTCGATCTGTGTGGTTTGAGTCACCCCCTGTCTTAAATCTAGGCTCTTCACGAAAGAGACGAAAGACTCGCGCTTCCTCGTAAACGACCTTCGTAAATGACCCCCCCTCTTTTATTTTTTACAGTGAAGTTCTTATGTGCTAGGATCTGGAAACAAAAATGAGTCCACGGATGTTAACAAAAAAAAAACCCGTTTAGACGGCGCTCCCTCGTTCCGACTGGTCTTGGGAAGTATAAGTAAAAAGAGGGGCAACCAGCGTGAGTCAGCCTCCCTTGGCATTATTAGATAGTAAGGTCCTAATGCCTTGTTATCATCTACGGTCACCGACTTATCTCACCTAAGAGTGCGCTGTGACGAGGCTGAGGGCAGAACGCGCCGATCTAACCTTCTTTTCTTTCGCTTCTGCGATGCTGATAAAGAGACATTTGGCTCAGTCGGGGAAAAAAACTGTCCTCGAGGTGTGCCTCGAAAAATTGGGTTAGAACTTGCCCATAAGTGACCATAAGGCAATGATCACTTTAGTCACTAAGAATTTAATAAAGACAATTAGACAACGAAGTCGTGTACGTGTCTTCATTGCAATCATATGTAAATCTATAGTTGTCGTAGAGTTTTTGTAAAGTTGTCGTATAGATAACAGCTTCGCTTGTCCTCCATCTTCACGTGAAGTGGATGGGCTCTACAATTTTATAGGACACCGAAGTGCAAAAAAAGCGGATTAAAGACCGCGCAAATAACGAAGGACCAGACGAAGAAGCTACTCTGCACTTGCCAGTCTTGCCTCAACCCGACGTGGTAAAACGCCCAACGTAACGTCTCCATTTTTATCCGCTTGTCTCTCGCTCTCTTTTGCGCTCTTCTTTCGGGAAGCCCTCGCTTGTCTAGCATCGCAGAGCGTAGCGGTGTGTTGGAACACGTGATGAAACCCCTCGGGGAGTAACTGCGGTGTACTCGAGGAAGACGTTCGACTTACTCCTGTGTCGAATCAGCGAAGAGACAAGCGCTGCGTCAGCATTTGCCGGGCAGTCGAAGTTTCTTCCTCATCTCCTGACGCCAGAACAGGAAATTGTTATATGCCAGCCATATTACACATTCTGCGTTAAGATGTCATTGTCACACCGGCTACCTTCCTCATTTGCATTGTGGTAAGAGCATCTCCGAACTATATTTCCTTCCCCATGTTATTGTGGGCCGGCTTACTAGAAATAGCTTCTTAGCTGAGGCTGTGTGAAAGAAAACCTGCCAAGCCAGGGGCGCAGAAGCGCTTGAAAAGCGACATCCCGAGCAACGTCACCCGTGCGTAACCTTTAGCAGTGCTTTCTCTTATACAGCCTTAGCTAAGACTGTTTCTAGCAAGCCAGTCCGTTGTCCAGTTATAAATATTCGTTCCAGGTCCACCCGAAAAATAAAAAGGAAAAAAAAAGCCTGCCTTTTCAAAGGAATCGGTCCTATGCTACGACATGACTCCGGTATACATTCGGCACCACACAGTCGTTTGGTTCGAAGA
This sequence comes from Ixodes ricinus, assembly GCA_037355805.1. Lineage (NCBI taxonomy): Eukaryota > Metazoa > Arthropoda > Arachnida > Ixodida > Ixodidae > Ixodes > Ixodes ricinus. Next base: position 58,748 of record JAZHYW010046581.1, read on the forward strand.
AAATCTTCATCGGAGAGCATCAACTGGCTGATTGAACTTAGGAGTCCCGTGGTCAACGTGCGACGAGCTGCGAATAATTCAGGGGACTTTCCGTTTCAGGGGGACTGCATCTTGTTCCTTCAGTAAGATCAAAACCCCGTGGCTGCGCCTAAAACAAACCTTCAGATATCTTTCGATTTGGATGTCCACGAGGGACCTGAAAGACCTCCCGAGAAGAAAATATTTCGCTAGATTGCCTGTTTTCGGCCCTCGGATATTCGCAGGAGGGTCCAGATTGTCTCGCCGTCTACATCTTAATGTATGCCGCTTTCTGCAATTTTATGCCGTGTGGCGGCCGCACACGCGGACCTTACAACAAGTCGCGGACCTGGCAAAAATGAAACACAACCGAGAGACGCGGAGGCGGCCGACGCACGGGGACGCTGCGAAACGCCTGCCCAATGGAAATTGATGAGGCCGAAGACTCAATTATTCAGAGAGCCGAGGCCTCCTCTGTTTATTCCCCGGCCCATTTCCGCTCCCAACTTGACTCGACTCCATGTTTCTTGCTTTCCGCGCTGCCGCCCGCGCGCAACCGCTTTCACGCTGCTTCGGGGCCCGTTGGGGCAGTTACGATAACTCTTCTTTTTTTCTTTTTCTTTTTTTTCTTCTTCTGGTTTTTTTGCATTTGATTTCTTTTATATGTGCCCATTGCTGAAGAGTGTCGAGTCGGACTTTGAGAAAGCGCGCGCCGTCAGAAGAAGGCGACCACCGATAAGACCGAGCTTCTCTTCGCCGCGTCTATTATTCGGCGGACGACGGTCCCGCATTGATTTTCAATTATAGTCCGGGCTCGGTTCGGACTCCTCTCTTCTTAAACTTTGTTATCGAAAGAGAGGGGAACTAGGGCCGGCGTTGTGCGTCTGCGAAGGTGGGTTGGGGGAGACACTTTGTGCTCTTTTTGACGAGACGAACCACGCGCTATACTTCTCTCGTAGAGGACTCGACATCTTCGGCAATGCGAGAGATGAAAAAAAAAGTATTTACACAAATAAATTCCAGCTAGAAAATGCCATTGTCATTACCAATGGTGGTTTATTCAATATAATGAGGAGCTATAGTTGGGCCTCAAAACGTTCTTGTCCAAGTTTTATAAAGAGTAGGACGCGCTCGTTGCAGGCTCTTGTAAGAGGAGAATAACGTCTTTAACTCCCTGATCGGGGATGCCAGTTTATACACTAGGTGCCTGGGTCATTTGCAAACGATCATAGTGCGCTTTATAACTTCAGGTGCGACAACCCAAGACTCCTAAGCTCATCGTCCGAGGTTGATTCTAAGTAATTGTAGGTTAGATTTTTATGGAACCCGGAAACCTTCGCTCCCTTTGAAATTAGATCGTAGCTTTTTACCAGGACACAAGTAAGATTAAAATCATAGTGCGTCTACACTCGCAATCACCTCAAGAAGCGTAATAAAAGAAGTCTGGCTCCTCGCGGAGCACTTATGATTTGCTTTGTTATGTGGTGAGTTCAGATACGTGTGAGCATAGCCTCCTCTATACTCACAAAGCCTGGCAGTTCGACGACGCGGAGCCATAGAGTGTCCGGTTGCAGATTTGGAGCGCGGAGAATTTGTAGCACAGAGCATCAAAGAGCCATTTCTCGGGGAACCTAGACATCAGCCCACAGCTTTTGCAGCGCCAAGGACCCGAAAACACACTTGTTTGCTCGGTAGAAGCGTGTTTCGGCGTTCTATGCCTCAGCGGGGTGCCAGTCACGTGGCTCCCCTTTCATCCGTTGCCTGCCGCTCCAGCTTTTCCTTTCGGCGGCCGCTTCTTCTGGCGATCTGCGGGCCTTGTCAGTGTATAGGAGGCTATCGTGTAGGTGACTTTTACACTCTAAAAAATGCCCGCGCGTCTACTTACACAGAAAACATTCAAAGAGCCAATCATTGCGATCTAGGAAAATTAGCTCAGCGAATGACGAGGCGGAATATCTGCTTAGACTCCAAAAATGAAGTTCTGCGCTGTGGCATTACGCAATGCAGGCATGACGTTTTGCATTGCGTAATGCCACAGCGCCAACCTCATTTATAGCTCTAAATGGATGTTCCGCCTCATCATTCGCTGAGCTGATTTCGTAGGTCGCGGAGATTGGCTCTTTGAATGTTTTGCGGGAAGTAGACGCGCAGGCACTTCTTGGAGTGTAGATCAGCTTGCCGTTCTGTTTATCGAGACGTAAACATTTCAAACGTGAGAAGCATAATTTATTCCCCTGAAAACCAAATGTTATGAAAACTACTTGGTGCGGCGCACGAATTACGCGCAGAACTTTCAACAACTTTCTACGCGTAACTTTCAACAATGCGTTGACTTTGGTACAAAACCTTTTTATACTGGAAGATTCGCACCGCCGGACCCAGACCCCTTGGAGAAGAAATCTGCGGCCCGACAAGAGGATCAGCGTCGGCTGCGAGACCAAACACCGTACAACCCGGCACCGTTACCCAAAGGTTTACCCAGAGGGGCACAAGTGTTCATACACAAGGCCCGCACCGGAGCTGCGCTCACCGAAGACATACTCGCTCGGTGGCGTAGCTACAAACCACGGAGGGGCCGCCCACCCATCCAAGCGCCATTGGAAGGGTCCGAGCCCGCTGCACCTGTCGTCTGCACTACGTGCACCGCCGGCGTAAGCCCAACGATCTGACACCTCCTCTGGGATTGTGCCGGCTTGCGAGACAAAAGAGCCGAACACCTGGGGCCTCACATCGACACTTTAGAGGCCTGGATCACACCGGTTAACGAGGCACGGGCCAGGGAGACGCTACTCTCCCTATAGGAGTTCGCGCGCTCGACAGCAGTGCACCGCCGAATGTAAACTTCTTCCTACCTATGTTCCCTTCCCCCAATGAGGCCATGGCGACACCCTTTGAAAATAAAGTTAATCATCATCATACTGGAAGATTATGACAGTAATATTCAGGTGCCGACAATGTGTCGACCCCTGCCCAGAGTCAGGCTACGACATGAGCGGCATCGTTCGCTTCATTAACGCTTAAGAAGATGGAAGCGTGTCAAGTTAACACTAAAAAGCGGCGCCATGTTGTCTCACAGTTAAATCGGTCAGATCATCATGCGTACCTTCCAACACAGCTCACACTCACTCAGGTCAAAAAACATGTTCTCTTGATGGACGTTATTTCCTATAGACCTCGCGTCCTCCAGAAAGGAGCGCCTAGTTCCCTGGAAGCCTTCGACGTAAAATTGCGCGGTTAATTTATTGTTGGAGCTCATATACGACTCCTGCAAAGAGGAGTCAGTCTCGAGAAAGCGAACACGTTGGAACGGCAACTAAATGCTGGTTCCCACACACGCGTTTCGTTTCAACCGAGTGTGTTGTGCAGCCTGTTGCAGCCTTGTACTCACTCACAAAGAGCCACCCTGGCGCCACTTATAATTTAGTCCTGTAACGGCATCTAACTTGAATGCGGGTTTTGCAGCGCTTGCGAGATAAAATGTGCGCAAATGAGAAATGCTCGTTTCTAACATGGTGAAAAGTTTCTTCCGGATCCCGTGGTGAAATAACGATGCCCAAAAAATTAGGAAATGAAGGCCAGTTGCAGCTGCTACAGGGCTACTCGATAGATGGCGCAGTGTGTTCTCTCATCGTTAAAGAGCCTGTATTACAGAGAGTTTCCAACTGCTCGATCGTGATCATGTGCTTTGTGGGCCACGTTTGCAATACGAGCTGAGAGGAGGCGTCGACAGCGTCCTCGCCACGCGACAACGCGGAGCATGCGCACTTGCGACCGACTCTCAGCAGGAGGCATTCGCCATTAAGTTTACGAGAAAGTGCCCTTCCTTCTCTCCTCAAGAGCTGCGCTCTAATTCGGCGTTACAAAGTGTGGTAAACGTCTTTCTTTTTTGGCGCAGTTAGCACATACATTGGGGACGAGGCACCATTCAACACAAACTTCCGCGAAGCAGTGAACCAAGCGTTCTCCGCGTTCGCGTTGCAGAAGCACCGCCTGGGCGTGCTTGCTCGGCTTTCGATACTTTTGGTATTTTGTCTCGCTCGAAACGTTTATTAATCGAGGTGGTCTCTTCCAGAAACGTGTCCCACATGTTGTTAAAAAGACAAACAGCCGCTCCTGTATGTTGTGAGGTCGAGCATCGCGCCTGGACATCTCGTGGAAAGAAGCCGACAGGCATATAGGTATACCTAGATACGAAGCACCGGTGGAGCAGCCCCAACTACGAGCTTCAACTCTCCCCATTTCGGAAACGCCGAGAGCGACGCAGTCAGCTGCGTTGGTTGCATGCCCCCGAGACAGGTCGACGAATGTCCCACCCTGGAACACGGCCGAGCATTGTTTCTTCCGCGACGGACGCGGCCGACAAGGCGTTTCCCGTGCACTTACCCAACCCCGCGATTTAGTTCCCCTAAGAAGAGAGACTCTTCAAGGGGGAAAGGGTGGAAAAGCCAGCTTAATTACCCGGGGCGAGGTGCACATTTTAACCGCGTCCCGGGTAATTAAAGGCGCAAATATATTAGCGTATTTAAAATTGCCTCTTACAGTCCCTTCTTCTGAAAGCAAAACACTCTCTCACAAGCCCCTGATGCACCAGGAAAACCAATCGTTCATCTTTCTTTAGTTGGCTGAACCAATGAGAAAAGCGATCGGTATATAGTCGTGCCGATTCGTTCAAAAAAGGCGTCCACTTATTTCTCCGCTTGTCTGAATGCCCATAGAATAATAAATAAACATTTAGGGTGGCCAACGTAACCTTCTATTTTATTTTATTTGTCAAACATGAAAGATGAAGTAGTAGGCCCTGTTCAGATAAGATCATGCACGCAGGTTCGGACGTATTTTTTTTACTATGTTGCTCCTCAACATGTGTAGGGAACGCAATAAAAAAAAAAAAAAGATTTGGCAAAAAAACATAATATTTGAAGAGAAAAAAAAATCAAGTGCGCTAGAAAGGCATATTCGATTTTTGAAGTTTTCGTTTTTCATGTTTGGTGACACGTCCACTACAAATATCGGAAATCTGAAATGTTTTTAACTGATAATAGATTATGGGAACTACTGATATAGATATGGACAGCATTGTGGGGAGGTTATATATTTCGCATCAAAAATGCGCAAACATGGCTCCTTCTGACGTTTTGTCACTATATTTCTTCGCCGTTATCCAAACAAATTAACTAGCTAAACTTTAAAACTTATTTCATATATTCTGTATGAAAATGTTCTTTCGAATGATATATAAACAATTTATTTATCTCAAGAATTGAATTTTTTATGTTGCTCCAAACTTCTCCTGAAGTACAAAGTTCAAACAATTCAAGGGGGCAAATAAAAAAAAAAAAGATCTTGGATTTTACTGAAATATATAGTGACAGTTCTCAACCATACTCTTGTGTTTATTCATAAAAACATGTTGGATCATTTTGTTTCCTTCAAAGTTACAGCGCTGCAAAGAGCACTTTCCACTCCGGCATTTTTGCCGAATGCCACAGACGAGATTATCGTATGATTCCGTGCATTTTAGGACTATGTAGGTATATTTTTTGTGCTGCATTCGGATATTTGGCTTCAGTTAAAATATTCCGCTAAATAAAACAATACTTGCGTTGCTTTCCCTTTTGATTAATTTCCCAACAACCGTGTTTTGCCCTTTAAAATTGCAAGTCCTAGGAGCTTTAGCTGACCTTTTTCCACAAAAGCATGACGAAAACAATGTAATCGCTACTACAACATGTTTTTACATAAAGTAGTAGAAAAGTACAGCGGTGCAAATTATACGCGAATATTTATACGGATATTCGCGATAGAGTGGGAATGTTTGAGAATAAGCTTGGTACACTGCTATTCATTATGACGGCTGTACGTCCAGCTGACCAAGGTAAACCTGCGACTTCAGTGGTAGACTTTCAGTAAGACGCCCATCAAGATATAAAATATTTGTAATTATTTATTTAAAAAAATAAAAATAAAAAACGAGTAAAGCTATTGACAGCACTAGTTGCCCACGCTGGTAAGAGGGCGTCTTGAGAAGTGCGTCTTTTGTGCCTCTTCAAACCAGACTGATAAATTCCGCGGAACACTCACCTGCTCCGCAATAATTCTAACGTGTGCGAGAAAATCGGTCGTACTCCGAATGTGGCTACAAATAAGGATGCACGAACTGCAGGCGTTTGCCCGATTCTCTTCGGAGAATTGACATCCAGATCTTTACACACTGCAAAAGTTTCTCTGCTTGCTATTTCTTTTTGTGTGCACTGAGATAGCACAGGATACAATACAGACGCTATAAGTCTCTGCCATGGCTGAAGACGATCTCTTAAGATGCAGCTACACGGTACTGCCAACCACTTTGTGTGTTTATGACCGCAGCGCGCGTGTGTTGTCTTGTCTCACGATCACAAGACTCCGCGACCTCCCCAAAGCAAGACAGGAGAAAGAAAGAAGGGAATGATAATCTTCGTAAGTAGCTTTTGTATAAAGCAACGTGCAGAGTAAGTCTATGCACCTGGCAATCAGGTCCTCCGAAAAGAAAAAGTGCAACAGGGAGAAAACAGGCGATATAATTGCCCGTGCTCTGCGGCCCATGCAGTCTCTGGTTCCCGTAAAGCCCATATTTAGGTTCATGAGAGGGCGCACCGCCGGCTTGTGGGGTTTGCGTTCTGTCTCGAGCCGCCGCCTCTCTGATTTAGCGCTGGTTAGGTTGGTGCCGCTAGTATTGCGCGCGTCGCTGCAGACGGCCTCGCGGCATTTCGCTTTTGACGCCGGCGTTGGCTGCTGGGTACCACAGTAGGCTGACAAAAGTGTTTCTTAGCACCGGGTACAGTGGCCTAGAGAGTTGTAGTGGGCTCACGGGACGGCTCGGCCTGATGCGTTCGATGTCGACGCGGCTTTTACTACAGGAACTACAGAAAGTGTAGTGCGTTAGTACTGGTGGTTAATTCACGTTCGCAAAATGTCGACAGTTGCAATTCTTTGTCAACAATTCGTTAAAAAAAACACGCCTTCCGTGGGAAGCATGTTAAGAGGCCCCTACAACCGACACCGCCCCCGACAAATGCGAATCCTCGTAAGGAATGAGCTCATACACTCTCCCACGATGAGTCCCCGCGAGCATGGAAATATACAAAGATCGCGATCACCTCTCATCAAAGCTCTCAAGTGGCCTCCTCCACGTCAGCCCCCAAAAGGGGATGACCATATACGGTTCCTGTAAGTGCACACGATCGATTGAAAGAGTGGTTTTCTTCAACCCCGTACCGCTAGTTTGCTGAGCCGCACGCGTCTTGAAACAACAATACCATGGAAGTAACCCGGCCTACACGTGCCCCTGCGCTTTCTGCGACGCAAACGTCAGGGCAGCGCTCGAGGTAAGGCACGTGGTAGTGAAAGTGCACTTGCGCCGACTGCTACCGCCAGAGAACCGAGCCCGCGGCTCGTTGTGAAGGGTTCTCGGAGAAAGGGTCTCCTGCCCGGGACACTCGAAGCTCCGCCCTTTTCGTCGGCTCGGGTGTTGGCATGACGTCACGTCATTTGAATCCCGGGAACCGAGTCACGGTAAGTGTGCCTGGTTTTGAAAACGAGGGGATATCAACCCCAGGACTGCGATGGCAAAAAAAGGGTAACGAGGGGACAAGTAGGCAGCACGAAGGTCCCACTTCTGCCTGTCTCCGTGGCATCGAAATTGTTTAGGCCATCATGGAGGGTTAAGAACCCGCGGTCCCTTCCTCAATGAGTGTTTGGCGTGTCGCTCGTAGTGTCAGTCCCTTCGTTGAGATAAAGCGTCCCATAGTCGCCGTTTTTGCTATCTACTTTACTCGTTATCTTTTCTCCACCCCATTCTTGTGAGAATACTGCACCGGGAATCACTTCGAACAACCATCACTACCCTCGTTTTCACCTCAAGCAAAAAGAAACTTTTGCGCATTGTTCATACGCACCGCAAAGTAGTTCCTACAAGATTTGGTTGTCGGACGAAGAAGCGTTGCTTTTGGCGCTTGAAACATGTACCTCTTAATAAGGTAACGTATATATGATCTAAAATGCACCTATATACATATCTTAATTATCTACATAAAGTCGAAAATTAGTAAAAGCTGCGCGAGGAACCGAACCCTTTTAACAGTGTTTAACTAGTGTACTTGAGGTGAAAACAAATATAGGGTCGTTCAAGTCACCGAGGCTCGACCTAAAATGGACCGTAAAAATCGACGGCTTCACGTGGCCATCTCAGCTTTTTGTCAAGGTGTATTTCACAGGTCGGTTTTTTTCTTGTAAAATTACAACAGCGTAGTTCTCTTTTAGTAAAAAAATAGGGCCAAGAAACTTGGCCAGGGTCTACGTCGGGCGGCGACCCAGACGACCAAGTCCAGTAGCGGGGTGTGTTTGGCGTTCGTATTGATAGATGGCATCGGGAGCAGCGTCCGAAGGTGCAGCCGACCAGCGAAAGAAAGCAGACGACACGCAGACGAAATCCGTTGGCAGCAAAAGCGCCGCCTTTATGCAGACGCGTTCTTTACGCTAAGTTTTGATTCTGTTGTTCGCATTTATTTTTTAACCGAAGGTACATTTCAGAAAGATTATATTCATTTTATTAAACCACGGCGGTCGCGAGCCGTCCCGATAAGGAGGTAGCGCCATCTATCAATACGAACGCCAAACACACCGCGCTACTGGACCCCTGTCGTCTGCGTTGCAGCCCGCCGTAGTCCCTGGTAAGTTTCTTGGCCTTACTTTTTTATAGAAAGAGAGCTACGCTTTGTAATTTTACAAGAAAAACAACGACCTGCGAAATACACCTTTCACAAAAATTTTAGATGGCTACGTGCAGGCGTCGATTTTTACGGTCCATTTTAGATCAAGCCTGGTGACTTGGACCACCCTATATATTCTTCATATAATCAGTTTTGGTAGTGAGAAGGGTGATTGGCGTCGTGCGCCAATGGTAATACCGATTCCGTGGCAAAGCAGTAGACGCCTTTGTAACCAGTGAGGCTGCATGATCATTAGGTCGCTATACTACACACCCTTCTTATTGGCTACGGGAATTAAAACGAAGATCAATGATCGGTGCTCCTAGTGCATCACGTGAGGGACAGTACACACTAAAGCTTCTACAGGTGGACATCAGCATGTCACGGTGTTTGGAACTGCGTCCGCGACACGATTCAGAAGATCTTTTTCGAAGCTCATTGCTGCCTTTTCTTAAAAGGAGATAAAAAATAGTTAAAATATCGAAGTAAAAAAAAAAATAGAGGCCCCCGTTGCTTGAGTGCCAGCGGCGCCTCTTCCTGTAATTTGCGGAGAACCTCCGTGGGGAACAGGGAGCGGGTTCCCCCACCAACCTTTTCACGTCTTTCATAATGCAGACTCCCAAAACGCGCCAGGTCGGGCACTCGGGGCACGCTAGGCGAGAGGGAAAAGACAAAAGAACTCGAGCGGAGCTCCCCGGGAAGGAGAGAAACCGTTGACAGGTCTGGCATTAATCATGTAGGACGCCGACTATCTTCTTTCGCACCCCTTCCTGACATCGGTGCGGGAACGAAAGCAAAAAAAATATAAACAAAAAATTAAAAAAGGGGGACCGAGATCCAGAGATACTCGCGCGAGCCAATTCCTAAAAGCTGATTAAATTTGTTTTCTTCCTCTCGGTCTCGGGGCCTGGCTCGGAACGAACGGCTCGAAACGCAGAACGAAAGGCGCGAGACGTTACTAATGCGCAGCTTCTTACCAGGGTTCAAAAGTGGCTTTCACGTCTTCTGACAAGAATGCGCGTTGAACGTCCTTTACTGGAGAAAGGCGCGCGAGGCATTTATATTTCATCGCAGAAGTTGGGCACCAATTACCGCTCTCGCCCGCGTAAAGTATCTTGATTACGCAAGTGCGCCTGAAAGTGGATGTCCGAAGTGCCTTTCGAACGCGTTGTGCGTTACATTAAAGACACTGGATCCTGGAAAAGTAGCGCCATTGCCTTCCCTGCCTCCTAAAGGGTCACAAGCAAATACTAACGCACAGACGACCAAACCTCGCGAGGTGATTGGTTGATTGGTCTCAGTTGCTATGGCCAATCGCCATTTCGGTTCATTCAAATCTTCGAAGCTTCCAAAGGGTCGTTTTGATTCAGTCGCACCAAGATTGGTATGAATAATCATCGTACTGAAAGCGTTCCTCGCCAATATAAGTATTTTTGGCGCTGTGCGTGCAATCCATTTATCAATCATGCTTATTTCCCCATATATCTCACAATGGTGTTGGTGTTTTCGCGTATTTAAATACATTAAAATCACCTTTCAATGCCGAAAAGAACCGGCGCCGCAGGTGGTGGCGGTGCGGAGGTGTGTGCTTTCTTCGCCGGTGTGTGGATGACAAAATCTCGGAATTCAAGAAACGTCTCTACCTGCCACCAGCGAATTTAGATCGGCTCACGAATAATGGAAAGGTGAAAGAGAAATGGCTTATTCCATGAACCAAAATCGCGACTATATGGAGAGCTTGGCGCTACTTTCCAGGATCCAGTTACCGTATTTTTCTCGAGTAATAGCCGCGCTGTTTGTGAACAAAGCCCCTGGGTCTGCTTTCCCGCGGAGCACGGGGATAGCGAATTAGCGCGATCGGCAGGAAAATGACCGTATTTACTCGAGTAATAGCCGCACTATTTATGAACAAGGCCCATGCTTTTACTTTCCCCCAAAGCACATATACAGCCAATTATCGCGTTGGGCATAAATAACATAGCGATTAATCAGATCTAGAACACGATTCTCCAAACAAATGCAATCTTCACATATGGCATCTTCGCGCGAAGACGTTATCTCTGTCCTGTAAACCGCTTGAGTCATGCTGTCGATCGCGGTGATTGGCAATCCGCGTGCTCCGCGGAAAAGCGAACCCTCGGTTTTTCTCCATAAACAGTGCGGCTATTACTCGAGTAAATACGGTACAGCGATTTATCGGACAGAGATAACGTCTTCACGCGAAAAGGCTATATGCTTAGATCACATTTTTACGAAGAATCGTGTTCTCGACCTATCGTTATTCGCTGCTTTTTCTTTTCTTTTTTATGCAGTGCGCGATTATTGGCTGTGTGAGTGTTCTGCAGGAACGCAGACGCAAGGGCCTTGTTCGTAAGAAGTGCGGCTAATATCCGAGCTAATGCGGCATCAGCAGTAACTCGAATTTTAAACACACATGTGAGTTGCTCGCGTGCACGAGCGATGACGTGTGTCTAAAATGCGGTGCGGTCAAGTCAGCCTTACGCGAATAGCTGCAGCTGGGGCTCCTCAGTGGCCTCGTATAGTGCCACGCTTTGAAATACCCCATGAAAAATAAGTCAAAACCAAACAGAAAAATAAAGTGTCTTTCAAAATAGAGGTGAAGCACCTGCTAAATTTATGAGCTAAAGCCGAGAAACCATCATTCGCGTGTTCTAGAGCAAAGAGAAGAAGCAAGTGGGGTGTCACAAAACGATGAGACGTCACCACCCAGCAAAGGTGAAATTCCGGAAATTTTTACAAACATGAAGGCGGAATTGTGCAATTAACAAGGGCTTTGGTAGCATTTATTGTCACGATGAACGCACGCATCAGCTGGTGCTCACTACTGAAGGAGAAAGTTGTACAACAACCACGTACGACAGTGTCGTCGGAGTAAAGTGCTTGTCGTAGAATCAGTGGATGAATTACGAAGAAGAGATCAATGCCGACGTTTTGTTTCTGGGTATTATGTTCATTAAATGCACGTTTCTGACAAAAAAACACCTTCACATTTGTGACACAAATCAATCCTTGTGAACTGATAGAACACATTATTAAAAAAGTAGTTTTTATTTTTATGTAAAGGTGATTCCAATGCGTATTTAAAACAACGGCTTCGCGCTAAAGCCAGAAATCTGCCGAAAAGCCGTAGCAAATCTTGGTACAGACATTGATAAAAAAAAATAAGACGAGTGTTTCGCGCCGAGACTATGTTGAGCAAGGCCTCTTTTTAGGGCTTTTCTCCTTGTTCCAAGTTTGCGACGAAACGCTTGGGGGCAAAATGGGGGAAAATACCCGTTGCGAGACAAGCAGGCTCGTCTTGCGAAACCGCGATGCGTTCGTCTAATAAAAAAAAAATCCCACGATAGAACTTTTAGAACTCAAGAAGGAATGCACAACTCGGGCGCTGCCAGGAACGTTAGAACTCGGCGCTTAAATAAAAAGAAAAAAGAAAGAAGTCCAGGACCACGCTCATGAAGCCGGAGGTTTTGGAGGCCGGCTGTTTCCAGCACCCCTAATTCTAGCTTTCGAGAGCGCAACCACCGTTTAATAAGTTGCGAAAAAACATTATTCCTAGCGCTTAAAATAAAGTTCTTAGGCACGGCACGTGTAGTTTGGACTTACGACGGAACCATGTGCGCACATGGTGGCGTCGTAACTTTTATACCGTAAGTTTATTATTCTCTCGCTAAATCTCGTACTGGATTCCAGCCGCCCACTTAGACGCAAGTAATATTTAGGCCAACGCGAGCTCACCACTGAGAAAGAGCTGCTACCGAGATAATGATCTTGGCACGTTTTGCGACTAGAAGATTCACGATCGAAGACGTCGCCGTCGACACCGTAGCGTTGACAGTGTCGACAGGTGACGACAACGCGGCAGTTGGTCAACACTGAATTGCGCCACACGCGGTACCAAGACAAATCTGCCAAAGCAAGTTTGTCGTTTCGAACGCGTTCGCAGCGTCGCTGAAGCACGCTTACTCACTCAAGATACCTTTGCTGGTACTAAATCTGGAAGCTACGGTCGCGGACAATATGAAAAACTCAAGGCGAGCGCTTAGCTCGGTATATTAGAAGATCGGCAGCGCTGTCCATCGGAAGAAAGCTCAACCATTATCGAGGCTTCAGCGGCTGTTCAATGTTTTGTCGTCACTCTCCGCTTGACCCGCTGTCGCTGAGTTAACACTGATTTCAGCGCCGAATGTAGAAGCGTCTGACAACGTTCCCGACAAAAGGCAAAATCAGGCGTGGCTGAAACCACCGTGTTGGCAGGTTGAGCGATCAGTTTTCGGGCGCTTGAGCATACGTTCGCGATATATTTGACGATAAGCTTTTTTAAAACATAAAATCCCTTTTAACGTTACCCCCCCCCAATTTCAAAATGTTGTCCGTCTGTCCGTACATTTTCTGCTAGATTTAGCGGGGAAGGAGGCGTCAGGTGACCTATACACCATGGAGAAATTGACGGCACGTGAACTCAGTTTCGCCGCTAAATTTAACGGGAAAATGTACGTTCTGTAGCCAAAACATCAATTCATTTCCCGGCTAAATTTAGCGGGAAATAACGTCACGTGACCAATGCAGCAATTCAGTTACCCGCTAAATGTAGCGGGAAAATTCCCGTCTTTTGACCTAAACGCCAATCCGGTTTCCCCGCTAGATTGAGGGGGAAAATATACGTCAAGTGACGCACCAATTCTCTCAGCAATTCCCCCTAATGCATTTCATGCATTAAAGGACTTTCAAGGTATAGGTCGCTGCCAATTTTCTTGAAATAGAATGCTCACAGTACAGTATAGTACAGCATATAGTACACCAAGTTTCGTGATTTTTATTTTATTCTACCAAGCACCACTGCTATCGGTGTTGACTTAGCAATCGTTTGCCTACCAAGTGGGTATAGTAAAGACAGAAATCCAACAGACGCTGAAATGCCGCTCGGTGAAAAATTAGCCTCGATGATAACTCAGCTATAGCCGGTGACAGGTCAAGAACAAAGTGGAAGCTCCAGCCACCTCTTTCCACTTTAGCAGAGCGAACGGTGGAGAGGAGGTTGCCTCCCTCTTATTGTTTGCTCTGCCAAAGGGGAGAGAGGTGTGAGGGGCATTCATTTCCTTCTTGACCTGTCACCGACTACAGATCTTCGGAACCACGTGCCCGTTTGGCCTTGATCTTATCGTCCACGGCTATTCATTTGAATGATATCAATCAACCTTAATTATATTCCTTAGTGTCTTCTACTCATGATATCAAATACATATTGAGTTAAGCCGTCATGAAATTCGGTTGATTTTCTGCGTGTTTATTTTTCGTGTGGTTTCCATATGAAAACGAGCGTTCGTTTCTCGTTCAGTGACGGGAGGTAATCTAAGCCGAACTAGTTTTATGCTGCTTATTCCTTTGGTGACCTCCACGCTACTATAGCTCTGTTTGGGTATCCGGCGACCCTTTCTTGTGAGTTAGCGTGCCGATTTTGAAGATTCACCGATAATCAAAATAACACTAAGATTTTTTTTTTTTTTTTTTAAGGAGCAAGGTGTTTTTTTTTTTTATGTCTCATAAGTTTATGAGCTTTGTGTGCCTAAAAGGTTGGGCTACAAACGGGCTGGTTTTTGGCAGGAGAGTTACAGTGTGAGTGGCCGTCTGGCCGGCACTCCGCTTGTCTGCCCGCTGCTCCCGCCGTAAGCTTTTAGATCTTTTTTTTTTCTTTTTTTTTTGGAAGGCCGAGACCATAGTTGTTGCCTTTTCGGCGTTTCGCCCTCTGTAGCGTGCTTTGCCTTCGGGTATGATTTGCTTGCGGGCGCGTTTGCCCTCGGGCGTGGCTACCAAGTGGTCTTCGAACATACTTTTGCCTTCGGGCGTGCAGTGAGTGGCCTTCGGCGGGTTTTTGCCTGCGGGCGGTGTCTTTCCCGTTTCGAGAGTGCGGTGTGGCGTCGGCCCGCCGTGCAATGAGACGACGACGATCTTCCGAACCTGTCATCAGCCTAGCCTCGGTGAGCCTGCGAACGTTCTCCTGGACTTCGGGTCCACTAGTTGAGACTTTTATTTTTTCTGAACTTTTTTTATTTGCGCCTGTGAAGCCTGGTTCTCGGCTGCAGTTTTGTCACGAGCGGCGTGTTGTGTCACAGCGATGTTATGTGATCTTAAAGTGTTTCTGCTTCTTTTTTTTTTGTTCTTCGTTGTTTTGGTGCCCGAAGTATCGTTGAGCCTGATTTCGTGCTGAAACACGTGTACGTGTTTCTTTTGTTGAGTTTGTTTGTGTCGCCGTGAGCGGATGTTTATCGACCTAATTTAATTTATGTTTTCTTTTTTTGTGTTTACCTCTGCGTGTCATCGTCTTCTTCGGTCGACTTCACAACGGGCGTGGAGGCTATCGCTTGTCACTGGTCTGAATCTAGCAATTTTTTTCGTTTTAAGTAAGTTATTGTTATCGTTAATATTGTTACCGTGATCGTTAATATCTAGGGCGGGGCGTCGATTAAAACATTTAACCTTGTTAATCGCCACCCTTTAATCGATCAATCGTTCTCGTGCATTGCCATGCATAATATATAAAACCTTTTTGCCTTTGTTGAATTTGTGACAAAACGGCGCAATATACAATTTTGATTTGAATCAACCTCGATGTGTAGTTGAGAAAGGTTGAAAGACACTCACAGAGTATTACTTCAGCTGCATGAGGCAAAGAGGTTGATTGTTCATAATAGTCTCTGCCGCGCTAAACGGACAATCGAACTGCGTTGAAGTAGCCTGGACATGTGTATAACCTCCTGCAATTGTCTGGAGTTCCAGATTTCGCCACTACAGTTTACTTTGAGGCTAAATATCACCTAAAGTTTGCCCTTCATACAGGCGTACTCATTCACGTCTGCTTGGTGAAAGCGATGAATTTTTTTTTTTTGGTTTGTAGAACTTCTTACCGATTAACCGATTAAAATATTTAATCGCGATTAAAGCATGAATTGATTAATCGGTAGGTTAATTGGTCAATGGCCCAGCCCGTTTATTATCGTTATTATTGTTATGTGATTTCGGTGTACTTTGCTTTATCATTACGAGTCCCGGCTTTTGGAACATTTTTACAACTACTGTTTAAGCGTATATCCTAGCTCAAAGCCCAACTTTATATCGACATTACTTAACAATCAGTTCGCTACGTCTTGTTTCGATCTTTATGATGCCTGAATTGACTGTCTGGGCACATGCCCCCTCTCGATGTCATGAGTGCGCAGGTTACACATGCGACAGGCGGTTTTGCATCATCATGAAGAAACGGGATGTCTTTGCTGTTACGAACGCTGGCTGCTTTTACCGCAGAGCTCATAATGAACCATCTGTAGTTCGGCGCAGTGGACACTCACTGTAATAGTCTGGCCAGCAGTCTTGGGTAGTAACGCGTTACTAGTAACGCGTTACTGTAACTTCGTTACTTTTTTGGTAACTTGTAACTGTAACGAGTTACTTTTTAAAAATGTAACTTGTAACTGTAACGAGTTACTTTTTTCTGAGGTAACGATGAAAGTAACGACGTTACTTTTGTCGTTACTTTTCAGCTTTTTATGAATAATATATCACTGAACGAGTACTATTTAGCTACATCTTGCACTTTCCAAATCGTCTGTTCCGACATTTCGAGTGTCAAATTGGCCTTGCACAAACTTGTGAATACGTTCTTTGTCGCGAGTCACGACCCGAATATAGCCACGTGTAGATTTGATAAAAAAAATCTAGTTATCTTTACGCACGCGCTTGTACTTTGTGACTGAACACTTACATCTTAGTGTTTTGAAGCACTATCTATGTTGTGGGTTTTTTTTTTCTGTGCAAACGCTTTTTAATCGGGTGAATCAACCGTGAAACAACAATACACGCGGAGGGCACTGCGCATGTTTCGCATTTTGATTTGCGCCACTACTCTGGCGTGGAAACTTTCAAACACTAATTTCGAGAAGCAACTGCTGCTAAGTTACAATATGAAGTAAAAAGCGTACTTTTTTCATTTTATGCAATAAAACTTTGTGAGGGGCGTTTTCTAGTTTTTCCTAATTTTTTGTGTTATAGAAAAGTAACTGAAAAGTAACGTCGTTACTTTTTAAAAGTAACTGTAACTGTAACGAGTTACTCTTTTGTTGCGGTAACTGTAACGGTAACTTCGCTACTTTTTTCTGAAAGTAACTGTAACTGTAACGAATTACTTTTTAAAAGTAACTTACCCAAGACTGCTGGCCAGGCGGTAACAAGTTTACATCAGACTATATATCATGTATCTCATCCAATCAATTCTTTGATTTGAAGCAGCCTACCTCAAAATAGGAAATTAAATTCTTCAATATGAAGACACGTTGAGTGACATCAACGATACTCGTTGTAGTCTAGGCAATAACACCTACACTGCTGGATATTGGACTTTGAGGTCTGTGGATAGGAACTGTGGATTACACCCCATGTGACGCGATCTCTTAGGATTGCTGCAGCAAAGATCCAATATGTGTTTTTATAGCAAGATATTTCATATACTCTAAATATTTTTCTTTCTTTTGCGGGAAAAACGGCTTTACGCGAAAGCGTTCTGACACATTTACAACTAAACACGCACTGATGATGCTTCCCGCATGGGAAGACAAAAACGTCCGATTAAATTTAAAATATTATGTCAAGTAGGTGTTTGCTTTATCAGGCTTAGTTGTTAGTGAAATAGCGACAAACATGTATGGTCTCCTTTAAAGCGCCTGTTCACGCATACAGCCGGAGCGCTAAGTCAGCGGCCACAAGAACGCCTCGAAAGAGCGCTTATGTGGCGCTTCCAGAGCGTGACTTAGTTCTTAATATGGCCGCCCGATTAGCGCTCTGTAGCTTGTTAGCGCCGTGAGTAGCGTTTCTGTATACCGCGGTTACTGCTGCGGATTAGCAGCGCGCACTGCGGTTCCGGTTCCCTGCGGTTGAGTGTGCATCAGCAGCCACCATGGCGGACATTTGGGGACGCTGAAATAGAAACGCTGTGCAAAATGCTGTTACATGCACAGTTAGGGCATATGTGCGTGGATCGACGGCTTAACGCCCAGAAGTGCCTTCTGGGTGCGCGAAATCTTTCGCCACCGAGATACCGACGGGTACCCGGCGAACCTTGTTCCCAGGCTGAGGGACCGAGGCACAGAGCTCTTTCGAAGGCGATTATTTTTAACTGCGTGTCTTTGAAACCAGGGTCGCGCATGTCGAATAGAAAGCGATGAGGTCGTGCCCAATCAATTAGTCGCTCAGCGTCATGACTCTGGATCGTCTGCACGACCGCTTTGATTGGTAGAGCGGCTCCTTTACTTCCTCTTCTTTCAATGCCGAAGAAAACAACAACAACGTGAATCGCCGTGCACGCGTCTGTTCCGCAGCATCGCTACGCAAGGAACTGCTGGGCACACAGCGAGCGTGAGAGCGCCAACTTCGCATCACCTGCTGCTGGAAGTTCGCCATTGATTCCGCGCCTGCATCGAAGCGCAGATTGCGTGACCACGCGCTGCAGCGATGCTGCCTCAGGCCGAAGTCGCTTCTCCGAAGCGCTAGACCCAGAGCGCTAACGTCACTTGCGCAAGTCGGTTGCCAACACTCAGTTGCGTCATCTGACTTGTGTCGCTGCGCTGTATGCAGTGAACCGGCCTTAATAAAACGTAGGATCTGTTAGCCTACAACTTTTTGGCGTTAGTATATAAGAGAGCGAGCGCGGCCTATGGGCCCGTAGCTCTCAAGTTTTGAGCAGCGCTCCAGGCGAGCAAAATAGAATATTTGGCTCGCGTTTCGAACGTGCGTCATCACGCTTCCCCACTACAGTTTTTTATACTCCGTTCCATTCTAAGTGCCAGCGTAGCAGAGGCTACAAGAGCGAGCTCCGAGCTTGCAGTGTCCCTTCCAAGCACGCGCGCTCGTGCAGTGCGAGCATCGTTCAGGGGAACATGTTTTTGCAAGTAGCTTCAGCTTCGCTATCACGTAAAGTGAAACATACGGGCTCACGGAAGCTATGAAAGAACGCAATAAAATAATAAAGCTGAATGGGACGCTGAGGCCGCGAGCTGCATAATTCTTTTTTTTTTATTTTAGTTTTTTTAGACGTTTTGTTATCGCGCGTCTACAGATGCTGACAGATGCTTGCATTCGAACGTGGCACGTGCAAAATCGAACGTTACAGCGCCGCCTGGATAGTGCTGCCAGCATAACATGGTCGCGTCTTGCGACGGCCGCGCTCCTGCCCGAGAGCAACGGGTCTATACGGTTTTGTGTTCTATTTTGAGAATTGCGAACAATGAAGGAAGCCAAACAAACCCGAGCTGGTATAGTTGTTTTCCTCTTTTTAAGTCACGGAAATGTTCCTACCGAAACACAACCACCTGTTCTTGACTCACGGTTCTGTATGTTCTTGTCTCTGCAACCAAAAAGAATCAGCAAGGAAACCGAGGTTCCTCGCGCCTCACTTCCACCCAGACTTTCTCTCTCTTTCTCTCTCTCTCCTCTCTCGTTCCTCGGGGTGGAGGAGAGTCGTGGACGATGTCGGCGGCGCCAGCGACAGCCGAGAGCGGCCAGGCGGACTCTCTCGGCGCGTGACTCACGTGAAGGCGCGGCCAACCCGGAAGACTGCGGATTGATTAAAGCGAGCGCGCGGGAAAACGCAATCGGATACCCCGAACGCAAACTGTTGACACTGCGAGCCCCAAGGGGTCGGGATTCAGCCCCCGGAGATGCGCCAATAGCGCAAACAGACAGCGGCGGGTGGCTGCGTGCGCGCCTGCAATAGGGCGGGTGGGCAAACATCTCCGGGTCCGCCATCGCTCATCTCTCGCCGACGTCGTCGTTCCATTTCTGCCCGCGGCCGGGTTTGAAGGAAGCCCTCCCCGCGGGTCGCGTGCGTGCACCGGGCAACCCTGGGTTCTTTGTTCCGCCCCGGTCCGACCCGCGGCTGCGTGGCTGCTCGGACCGGAGTTCGAGAGTCGCCTACGTTATAAGCCGAGCAGCCGGCCTGGGAACTATGCTTTCGGTACACTCGCTTTTTTTTTTTGCCAAAATTGTATTTACGAGGCGCGGGACTATGTAAGAATTGGATCTGGGATGTAGAGTCAGTCTCGAATAAAAAGTGGATTATTTTTTAATTAAGAGTTTTTTTATTTTTTGTCTGTGGGAAATTTTATTTCTTGTGAGCAAGAAAGCATTTTTAGACTGAATCCCTCAGAACTTCAAGCCATGTAGTAGCATACTCGACACGCGACACAATTTCTTACTCTTGCCACCATCCTAGTGGTCATTCGTACTCCATCTTGACAAACAAAACAAAAATCAATTTTGTGGCGCAAAATGTATGCTTTAGGAGCTACACTCCCAACAAGCAGTAAAAACACCACTATGGCGGCTGATATGCGTAGAAAGTCAAAGCGACCATGAAATAATTTTCCAACTTTTTTCCAAATAAAGGTACCAATTAATCTTCAGTGTTCACAGAACCCGGAGCAGGAATCTGTTTTCGTTTTATTGCCTCCAGTTTTGCACACACACACACACACAAAAAAGATTTAAACTCGCGTCTATTTTTCTCCTCGACTCGACCGAACTCGGTCTTCAACATGTGAAATCACGTGGCCGTGCCGTAAAGTATGCCTTTCTACCGGAAACGGAAGTTCTCCCAGCCGGGCGAGGGAGTCGCGTTGGACACAAGCACTGCGTCGCACGGACGTATGCGCTCGTCAACAAATCCGTCGACGAATATTTAGATTCGCGTTCGCGGTCAATGAGTGCCGTGACGGCACTTATCATCGCTTGCGAATGACAAGTTTCATCGTCTGCTTAAGAACGTCGGCGGAAGATTGTAGTCATCTTTCCGGTGCCCAGGCACTTCCCAACCGCGTGATTTCTCATTTCGCTTTTAAGTTGAGGAGGAAAGCTAAGGAGGAAGAAGTTGAAAAACCATGTGATGGTCCCTTTGAGGGTAGTACTCAGGCACCTTCTAGCTAGACATGAATGCATTAGTGAAAACAAAAGAGACTAAATGCTGTTACTCGTTGCTCGCTCAAAAAGTAACCAAGTAAATTACCCGTTACTGAGATTCAAAAGCTGCGTGTTACGATAGTTCAAAAGTGTCCAGTTTCGTTGTCGTCACCCTGGATGTCTTGTTTTTCTGAAGCAGTAGCCGCCCTCCAATGTTTTCTATCGCTAACATCTTAAAATATGGGGCCCCAAGGCTTGGGATCCCTTAAAAAGCGCATTCGCAGAATATCTATCTGCGCTGGCGCAGTGCGACGTCCCAAGCTCCTCGGGGGACCCAATGCATTGGGGCCCCCTATTTTAAAACTCTCTAATAATGCCTAGCTTCTTAACACATTCATGCGCACAGACTTTTTTTTTTGGCGCTTTTTTGCCGTCAATGTCACAGGCGCGGGTTGGAGTGAACACCAAATAGGGTAACTCACTAATTGGTGTTGCACACGCTCCTCTTTAGAAATATACAATTAGTCGTTCCTCCACCAAAAAGTAACTAAAATACGTTACGTGACGTCACAAAGATAACCAGCACGCAACTCCCCACCATGTTCATGCTCTTCTTCCTATTTTAACTTCTGCTCTGCTTCCAAAATGGGTCAGGTTGCAGAGTATCTCATTTCTTACATTTCTTTTTCTGTAATGCTTGGAGGCTCAGGCATCAAACAAAGTAAAATAACGGGGTGAAATATGAGAAGAACGAGGCTCTTTTTATTTAAAATTTCGTTCGTTTAAAATCAAACATGTTGCAAGATTAATATTGAACTAATTGCACGACTCAACTGAATGCTCGCGAATTCGACTCTTTATTTTGACGCATTCCCTCGCCCTCCCGACCAAGCATGTTTCGCCACCAGCGCCGATAATACTGAGTTCCGCCTTGGGGCGTGTCTTGTATTGAGACCAGTGTTGGACAAAATACTCGATAAAAGTATTTAAGTTAAGTTACTAAATACCTGCTTCATAAAGTATTTAAAATACTTCTCAAGTTACTTTCACTGTGAAGTATCTTGAGTAGAGTACAAATACTTAGAAATGTAATTCAAGTACTTTTGAAGATACTTCCGCATTGCGTAATTTAAATCGACGTCAGTGGCAACGAAAATTATACAGTTGCGCAAATCTGGTTTACCAGAACGGTTTACTTGCGCAAACTAACACAAAACAGAAAAAAAGAAGGGAAAAAAAAAACATCGTAAGGCTATTTTATGCATTCCAACTACAAGGAGCAGAATATTGTCACGACTGACAAATGATGAGGCGGTGATAAACTGAAGAAACGAAACGTTTAATGGGGCGAACTTGTGCCCGAAACAAAATAGAGAAAGGCTAGCTTCGCAGGCGTCGATGTCGGCGAAACAGCAAGATCGAGCGCTGGGACAAGACTGACACCGAACCAAAAAAAGAAAAAAATTGGCTTGCTTTTGTGTGTTTATACAGCCTTGATGATGGTACGCCTCAACGGGTGACCAGTCGCTTAGCTGTAGATGAGAAAGTTAGCCAGTGCAGTACAACCGCTGACCTGGGGGTTTTAACGTGCATCACGCAGCAGTGATTACACAAACGTGTGCCGGTGCGAAACTCATCCAGATCAAAAGGGGCGGGGGCCGTGGGGATCGAACCAAGGAGGTTCCCAGCGCAAGCTTTCGCTACCGCCACGCGCAGCACCTTTTGTCCCCGCGTGGGTTTCTCGAACGTTCGACGTAGAACGTTCCTTTCGTAGAATATTGGTAACTCAATCACACGGCAAGGTTCTCGAACTTACGAGAATGTCAAGTTGAAGGAATATATAAAAGAGGAGTCCGCTCCCTGGAACCGAACCCGGAGGCTCCGCGCGAGAGCCAAGCGCGGTAACCATTCGGCCTCGCGCTCGCTCGGTGACGCGCGTGGCAATATCACTGATACATGTTACAAAACATTTCTGGGAGAGAAATAAAGGGGTCGCTTTAGCTATAGTGACATTGCTGAATATCACGTCCTGCGGCGCACCTTAGACGCATCGTTTAACTACAATCCACATTCCCCATATGGGGAGTTCACTATAAACGAACTTGGGATACTGATATGAGTGAATGGATAATAAAGAGAACCCACAAAAAAGCCATCGGCAGTGGTCGCACCTTCTTAAAGTTGGTTGCGTTCAGAAAGGCACTCAGCGTTGGGGGCGCTTTGTTGGGATTTTGAGAGGTCATCCAGCTTTTAGTTCGTTTCTTGTACGGTTCTCCGCTTATCAATGATCGCTTACAGACATTGTTCGCGAGAGCAATGAGTGACGGACTGACGACAAAAAGAAAATAAACAAAAGGAAGCCTAGACGTTTTGCCGTATGGGGGTCAAATATACAACATGCAAAACAAAAATGTCTTCGTTTTTTTTTTGTCCACTTCTAATTTTTTTATTTGTTATTTTCTTGACACTTAAGTCTGCATTGTTGTAGTAGGTCGTTTCCCGGTCTGCGTCGCGCCTCAGTGTGGCATCTAATCCTAACTTCCGTAAAACCACCCCTTTTGTTTGAGGATTTTTGGGGGAAACTCTAGGAAACAAAAAGCGCCTTCGGGAAGGCGAGGGAAAAACCTTCATTGTACGAAATTTGAGCTGAAATTTGAGTACGAAATTGTACGAAATTTGAGTCACAATCGGCAAAAAAGCGATGTTTTTTTTATGAGCTCAACCAAAGGGGTTCTCCAACCAAAGTCACCTTAGCTAATCGGAGCAAGCAACAGGATTTGGTTGCTCGAAAGAATGTTCACGTTTGCCCGTGCCACGCCCACGCCACTTCACACCGAAAAACTCGGAAAATGGCGGAATGTCAAAAATGTATTTGAGATAATGAGTACAAGATACTCAGAAATGTATTTAAAATAGAGTATTAAATACTCTCGATAAAGTATTTGCAAGATACCAAGATACTTCAAAAAGTATCTGAAATACAGTATCTTGAGTAGAGTATTTGAGATAGGCACAAGTCTGGTTGAGACCCGAGAAAGGGAGTTTTCGTAAGAAATCTGCATCTCTTCTCGCATGTTTCATGACGCTTGTTCTCGAAAGACGCCGATCTGACGTCGTCGTGTACTGTTTGTGTAGCCTTCCCCTCATTGACTGCTACAGATGTGTGAATGGAACCTTCGCACGAAGTTCAACGTACGTTCCCTCTTAACACTCTCGCAAAGGAACAGAAAGGAAGAGCATAAAATGCATTAGGTCATTGAAAATTGTATATCAACTGTGGCTTCTTGAAAACAGTCAAGCCATTGGACGCAACTTTACAAAAATACCTCCGTTTTGATTTTAAGGGACTTTGGCCGAAGGCTCTTCGAGAAATTGGCGAACAATTGCATGCCAATTGGCACGCGCATAGTTGGGATGGCGAGCTGGTTTGCCACTTGCTCAAAGGCTTTCGGCGTACAATTCATTCGATATGCCCGTGAGAATGGGACATAAGTAGCTTAACGAGAAAAGCAATTTTATAAATACAAAACTCTTCAGATGGTGCGTCGTGGAAGTTACCGGATTCCACTGCATTTTCTATGGGAAAATTTCGAGTCACGCAACTTTCATTCGAGGGATAAACTTCTTTCTAATTTTTTTAATGGAAAAAAAAGAATACCGCAGGGAAGTTTATGCACAAAAACAAAAGCAAAGTAACAAGTCCTTGTAGGCCGTATGTTTTGAGTGAATTCAGATTTGCTGCTGAAGGTTAACACAGAA